>CAJDSM010000712.1:0-35944 GCA_903981925.1 Ostrea lurida | reverse complement strand
TTACAATTTTAAGTAATCGTGCACATCCCTGGATGCCTCCACTAAGGTTATAGCCTTTATATACTCTTTCCAATCAAAATACAAATAAATAAGAATCTGTATTATATTATACCATTTATTACATTTTCAGCAGTGAAATATTGAAATGTATCCATTGAATAGAATTGTTATTTTCACAGTGTGAAAAATAACAAAAGTGTTATTTTCACAGTGAGAAAATAACAATTTCCGGTTTACTTACCGCAATATCTGTCCGCAATACTAATGATAACCTAATTTACGTTATATTTAATAAATGTCATAAGTTTTCTTATTTGAATATCCAAAATAATTTTAATTTTCACTTAGAGGATTGTTGGATCCAACTATCGATACATATTTTAGTACGTCACGTCTTGTAATCGATGAGTCACGTCATATCGATCGACATTTTGTGATTTGTTTACATCTACAAATTGTTGGGTTACCCGAATTAGCGACAATGTTGAATGTTATCATAGTTATGGTGAGTTATAATGTAGTTTTAAACTTTAATTCAAACAAAAGCCGCAGGTTATTTAGGTTTTCTCCTGCTACACGACATCTTTTTATGTGATGTCGGGCAAGATTCGCAACGTCCAAAACTACGACAAAAGTCAATTGTGTGCTTACATAATAGGGATAATACATGCACTTTTTAGATCTGATCAATAAATTACATGAATAACCGAAATATCGACTTCTCGCTTTCTCGATATGTTTCTATGCGATTCCTTGCGTAGCAATTTCTATAAAATGTGGGCCACGGTATCTGAGTTTATGAGTTAGACTTAGAGCAGGGCTAGGCTAGGACAGTTAAAAAAGAAAAAAAAATTAAGAAATAGAAAATTCAATGTTTTTGTTGTTAGATAGAGAATTTATTTCACTCGTGAGACAAAATTTTTCATATTTTCACTCGTAAAAATATCAAAAATACCTGTCTCACTCGTGAAAAAATTCTCTATCCAACAACAAAACATTGAATATCCTCTATGTACTGTACATGTACTCCGATGAATAATGAAATATTAACAAATCATGTACAGCTGTGCGATTCTGCGACACATTATTATAGAAGATCCATCCCGCAGTGAATTCCATATCCTTACTGCCGTGCCTATATTAGCTGATGTACACCAGCTAATTTTCATTTGTGTGAAATATCCGGTCGCGTTAAAACTACAAGTAATGCCTTCAATTTACACTGCATAATAAACAGTGCGACATTTAACGTCGGACACGACAAAGTCCAGACCTTTTGCTACCCTTTTTCACAAAGATAGAGAAAACAAATTAACTGTATCTGGTGGGATTTTTGAAGATCTTTTTTTATTTCAAATGTGAAATTGCTACAACTTGTACAATAAGAGATATAAGCTTCTAAAGATAAAAATTTTGTAGGAAAATGGGGGGGGGGGGGTATCCTGATTCGATACACAATGTCACATATAATGTAATTTTTGTGTAAGTAAAGAAAACCAGCAATGTTTGAAATGATCGAAAATGTTTAGAGAGTGAATCGCTCCTTGCAGTTACTCCCCTAACACCGGAAGTAGGGGCGCGCTTACCATTGCAGTCCTAGGAGACAAATAAATCTATACTATAAAATCAACAGAATTGAAATTGGGTGTTGCTCTTATTTATTCATTGTTCACCGGACATCTACTTATTTATGCCACCAATGTACAGTTCCAGGATGTTTAACAAGACAAAAGATAATCAATGTCTTTGGGGATCTCAGGAGAAAATGGGGGAAATCTCTACTCGGATCAACACGCACCGTTTCGTCGCCTGGTTCTAAATTATATTATCAGCGATCGATTTCCGGTTATTCTATCAGCGAGATGATCAAAGAAAAAGCAACCCCGATCATTCGAATTAGCGCCGGTTTGATGGTTAAAGGTGGGTTCTTTTACTGACATGGATAAGTTAAATGTCCTCGGACCTATAACCGTGACATCCTTCTCTCAGAATAGGACTAGACAAAGGAAAAGCTACCTCGGTCAGTCGAAGTAGCGGCTACTTCGTGGGAATTTTTTCACATCTCCCAACCCACCCACATGGGCTCGATATTTGATAGAGGAAAATTTGCCTGAAAATAGTCCGATAGCAGCGGTAATTCGTCATGTTGGGATGTCATATTACGTAATTTTAATCATGCTGAAAATTACAATTGAGTTCTAACGGGATTCTTGCACAAAATACACATAATTTTTAAAACAATCACGATGGGCAAATAGAACTCTTATCATATGTAGTCCTTTGTGTTACTTCACCTATTTTGGTGTGTGAAAAACTCTAGAAAGAACGTTACACAAAAAAACCTAAACATTTGAGTATATGTATGCACTTTCAGCTGAAAGCATCAACTTTAATAATCTACGTAATACGAAATTTAATATACCATTAAACAGTTCATGAGTACTTGGATTCATCATTAACTATTTTAAATCTTTAAATATCTGACATGTAAACATATGTAAGGAAATTCGATCCTTAATATACAAACTTCCGCCAGAGGTCGTTCCAGCACGCAAAACTAACCTCTCCATATAGGCATTGTGGGATTTGGAATATTCCGCGAATTACGCGAGGAATACAACGCTAGCCGACGTCAACTGTGCATTGTGACGTCACGTTTAGCGTCGATGTTTCTTCAAACCAAACAATTCATCCCGTTTGTAAATATGAAAATGTTCTATTCAAGTTTTCCTTCTTTTTTTCTATATACTTGTAATGCGTACGTTGCAAAATTAATTCACTTCTAAAATTCTATGTTTTTTATTAAATGAAATATCTTATCATAAATGTGCACTTATTGCGCTATGTAATTAGGCCGCGCTGTAATCGCGGATGTGGAATATCCCAAATTGGGAGAAGTGTGGCGTCAAACGGTAGGGGTCTGTGTTCTAAGACACAGGGCATTATGGGGTAGGATCCTTAGATATATACACCATGTCGAATCTACGCTGTATTATATTGTCAAAGTTTAATGTTCCCCGTCATTTAAGCACGAATTTTCTATTTAAAAGTTATATTAGAAACCCTGCTCTTTACCCTGTCTTCTTGTCTGAGGTTGTTAAGATGATTTTTTCCCATCTACTATTGTTGTAAATGCTGTTTTTACATTTCAGTTTCTATTTGTTGGCACTGTCGTGTTGACACCAATTTATTCGTCTTATTCCGGAAGTCAATAAAGCACACTTTCTACTTAGCAGTGCTTGATTTGATATCTTTTTATTCTTCACTGAGGTAGCAATTACTAAGCGAGACAGTTGAATACTGAATCATTATCCTACTTTAAAAACTTTTTTTTTGGCATAAACATTGTATGGTGCCGATAGAGGTGTTTCGCCCTTATGACAAGTCAACGACTCGATAGTCCGACTTACATGTAGGACAAGAAAACAGATGATAAAATGGACCGATCTTTGAAAGGTTTGGTAAAACGTAATCAATACCTTTGACAACTTCTCTAGATATTGACAGATTAATATCAGCCGAATATAACAACACCAGTAAGATTACGTGCAAAATAAAATGCCAGAAGGTGGGTAATACAATAGAATATATGTATTTCAAGAGACTATTTCACAACTGCCTTCAAGTCCGTAGCTTCCCACATTCAGTTTAATGTCATCTAGCATTAAAAAATAATAATAATATAAAAATAAAAAACAAATGCAAGAAAGAACCGCGAAATCTGTCCCTCAGGTTTGTTGATTCAAGGCATGAAAAGAACGACACAAAACAACGTCTGCTTATCGAATGAAAAATGTGTGGCTTCAAAACTACACACGGTCTCAAATTAATCCTACGAAGACTGACCCATTGTAATGCAAGACAACTATGTTTCCCCGTCACCCCAGCTTCGTATCAATTTGAAAGATTTCTGAGCATGAAGGATGGACTCTATATTTGTTTTTTGTCTACCCCTGTTCGTGCACTTCTGGATTCCATGTTCCATGTCACAAAGAAATTATTAGTTCGAGAAATTCATCAAATATACCTAATATAATCAGCTTTGCAGAGCTTCTCGTCTGATTAAGTTTTGGTCTGGTCGGATTTCCATTAAATAAGTATGGTTTAGATGTTATTTTTACGTTTCTTCAGGATTAAGAATATGCAAAGCAAATTCTTAGTCCTGAAGAAACCTAGCCGAGCAACATGTATGCGTCATTTCCTTTTTCATTGGATGACGAGTTTTGACCTTGCCTACTTATTTGTTGGTTGTGCAGCAGTATCGTGTAATCTTTTGGCATTTTGATTCATTGTATTATATAGTTTTGCGTCACGCTTGAGAATTTTTCACTTACATGGAAACGTCACCATTGCTGGTGAGGGCTGCAAAATTTAGACCTATGCTCGGCGCTCTTGGCCTTTGAGAAGGAAGGGATCTTTATTGTGTCATACCTGCTATGATACGGGACCTCAGTTTTTGCGGTCTCATCCGAAGGACATAGTCGCCTCTTACGACAAGCATGGGATACTAGGGACCTATTCTTACCCGGATCCCCACGGGGTTTTGGCATTTTGAATTGTACCTTTGAGCAATGAACTTATTTAACATGGACTAATTGAGGGGTTGTTTAGAGAAGAAAGCTGCCCACGCCACCATTTCTGCTCCTCCACTATCTGGATCCTCTCTCGTTGTACATGTACCTTCTATTTCATCTACTCAAATATAACCTAAACGTAATGATTCTGCCTTTTCCCCCGCTCTTTTATCCTTTAAATTGCTTTCGATCTTTCAAAGACGATGCCCGAGACTGGCCGAGAGTGATGAAATGCAACTTTGATCAAATTTATACTTTGATATACTTGTCAGTAACAAGAGCAGTGTTTTCGCTGCTGAACTATTCATATACATGATTACCTTATGGTGTGAAAGCCTATCAGTGTTTAATGAAACGTCTTCGTAAATAAGTCACAAAATGTATTGGATTCTGAGCTGGCAAGATTGCTAGAGATAGCAAAGTTTTAGTTACTCTCTAATTATTATTGATTGCATTCAAAAATGTTGTGTACGGAATCTCAGGGGGTTTTTTTCTGTACGCGGACTAGCATAAAGATGAACATAAAATATGGAAAATACTCGCAATAATAACGTGTTAAACTTGAAATGCCTCATACGAGACGTAGAGCTACATACATGTATGTACGAAATTCAGTTCATCACAGGAAACCCATTTTATCTTTCTGCTGGTTACACATAATAAATTATTACGCAAACAATATTACAAAAATGCATTTTATATTGGGAAACTCAGAATAAAACAATATCTGTGTAATGTTCATCATGAAAAGAGAGGGGAAAGTTTTCAGTTGTTAATTCCATCCACAAGTAAAAATATATGGTCCATCAAAGATAATGATAAATGCTGTACGTTTCATTAATGCCGAAAACGACAGCATTACTACAAGAGAAGTGCTGACATTAAATATAAAGCATGTTTGTACATTTACAATTGAACTTTATCTACCTGGGAATAATGTCGAAATATACATTTCATGTCTATAAAAAGAGTTAATTACTCGTTTATCTGAATAGAGAGAGGGGGAAAACTTGGTTTTTAAAATTGAACAATGTCAGACATGGATGGTCTTAGTCAATATAGATTTCCTGTTCGGCGTTTTAATGCTTACAGGCCCATGGGTCATAACGCTCACCTGAATTAGCATGATCATAAACCCTACTACGTTTGGGCACTAATACCGTAGAATTTACACTATTTTTATGGTCCCGCGTTCTGGTCTTGGGACCATGGTGAAACACAATCAAATATAACTGGTGCATTGACAAGTGAGACTCCGAAGAATATTTTAAAAGATATTACATGTACTGCATATTGCTATGTAAAACTTTAAAACTCCAATTGTGGCTTTTGGGTGCCACTGCACTCCTGAGATTAACAGTACTACGTTTGAGATAAGAATGTCATCGCTTGTAAAGAAGAATCCACACAAACGTTACACAACAGCGCGCATGGTGTGAGACTAGCTGCAATAATGTAGCCCTCTTCGATTTTTTATTCTGGATGTTTTCGAGTGAGGGCTACAATTCCATACAATCTTTGTCATGGTGCAAAATATTTGCTGAATAGTCTATAATTAGCGCTGTATATTTGTAAAGGCAAATATAAAGAACAGTAATCAATCTCGTTAAGTACAAAATAGAATACAAAACAAATGTTGGGCAAACACGGACTCCTGGACACACCAGATGTGGGATCAGGTGCCTAGGAGGAGTAAGCATCCCTTGTTGACGGTCACACTCGCCGTGAGCCATAGTCTTGATCAGGTAAACGGAGCAATCTGTAGATAAAGCAGTTTATGGAAACGGCTTAACAATTGCTACGAAACACATCAGACAGCATTTGACTCAATGGTATGTCATACTGGTAAACTAAATCGTTATAACGACCATAGAATTACGAAATGCTGCCTTTAAACGTGGCTGTTGAAACCCTGCAACAACAATTTGTTTGTAAGTAGCCTGCTTCGATTCAAAAACTGATCATACACAGAGCAAGGTCTTGCGTATCAATGAAGTTGAGAGACATACACACCATATTGTCTACATATTTGTTTACTTCAATAAGAGTACCTACTTTTTGCTTGGGCATGCCTATCTAAGGTGTTTTTCTGTAAACATCATGTGCAACATGCTAAATTCTTCATCTGTTCCGCCATGCTTGTTATCGCGAGATCTCCGAGGCGGATCTACTAAAAAAAAACAAAAAACAAATGGCAATCAGCGGGAAATTGTCGTGGTACTACATGAACTCGAACCATTCCGAGAAAGAAAAGAAAATATATGTGTCAGAAAAAATAAAACATTCTGCTAATCTTTTTTTTTTCTTGATATAACGACGAAATCGCTCTGTATTCCGTTGTCATACATAAATGTAAACACTACCTTATATGGGTATATGACAACTGGAAGTCCAGCTTCAAACATGGCGCCCAAATATGAAAAAAAAATTGCAGTATATGGGAATTGTTTAAAATGGTCGGATAAAGCCTAAAAAATTGCAAGTTTCAGTCTAGAAATTTATTTATTTATTTATTTGGGTTTTTTTTTTTTACTACGAAATGTATATTACAATTTTTATTTACGTAAATAAACCCAGCAAACTATTAAAATAGTCGAAATTGTTGCGAGAGTGAATCACTCTGCATCTGCACCAATAAGGAGATCCTATGGAGTTGTAGCCCTCTTTCAAAAAATAAAAAAGAGAGGCTACATTATTGTAGCTAGGTGTGGGCCATGTCTATTCTAACTTCGGTTCAAATAAAGCAGTTAATTTTTTTTTCTTTTCGTAATTTTGCTACTTTGTTTAATATATGCATTGATCTCGAATGCATGGTTCTTATCTCAAATATCAGCATTGTATCCATAATTATGTAATTAAGTATTGACATGATTTAAATTAACATGGATTAATATACATATTTAAAAAAAAAATTATTATAATTTATATCAATTTCAATCTGAAAACAATAAAATATTCCTTTAAAAAAGATTGTAGCTATTTATGGGTTGCTCCTAAAAAAAACCGATGATTGAAATTTTCTCATTTCTACATGTACTTTATTAGTATTTGAACTTTATTCTATATATGCGGTATTTAAAAAATCGGGATACTTTATATCCCCCAAAGATACCGAATTCAAAGGAAATAGCTACTTTGGCTCAACATGCAATACTGTGGAATCATTTTAATTCGTGTGGGCCAATGTTCGTGGGTAACCAAACTTTTGCTGGTTCGTGGGGATGTAATTTCGTGAGTAATTGGTAAATAATGCTAACGGCATAAGATTTATAAAAATTAAAAGGAGAATAAAATATGTTCGTGGGGACATAAATTCGTGGGTAAGGGTGACCCACGAAATCCACGAACATTGGTCCCCCACGAACAATGATGATTCCACAGTATGCACTGTATATGGTGTTTCTCAGACACAGTCAGAGGTAACTAAGGGGCGGGGTCAACAAACTGGTTTGGCTGTTACACGCAGTTCTACGTCGCTGTGCACGTGATTAATAAAACTGTAAGAACAATAGACAATATCTCAAAAGATTACAAAATTAATATATTTTTAGTTAAAAAAGGGAGCTGGCTCAGCAAACTTGACGCAATTCAAATATGCAAATTAAATTAAATCAAATTCTGTGTCTAGTTTTAAGAAGCTCATCAAATTTGTTATAGTAAAATCAATTGGCGAAGTTAACATTGTATTTTAAATATGTAATCATAATCCCCCTCAAAAACATATATACAGAGTCAAGTATAAGGCAACACGGACCTCCGACAAAAGCGAAGGCAGGATCACGTAATATACTATCATGGAGGAGTAAGCGTCCTCTGCTTACCGGTCACACCCTCCGTGAGCCCGTAGTCGACATAAAGCAAACGGGATGACCCGTTGTCAATTCTAGTACGAAAATGACAGTCTAACAATAGGTATGAAACAAATTAGTCAACATATGACTTAGTGATAATTTTTAATCGCAAACAAGGTCATTACAGCGACCGTAGAATTTGCGAAATGATGACTTTTATATTCGTTATAATCCTGCAACATCAACTGTAGTTGGCTTCGCTTTAAAAATTCCTCATACACATAGCATACTCTTGCGTATCAATTCAGCTGTGAGATATACACACCATAAGAAGATTACTACATAGAATGGGAATTTCAAAGTTGACGATTGCAAAGTTAATTTAAGTCATCACACTTATCATATAATGCAGTTGTAAGTCTGTAATTAGAGTCAATATTAGGTAAAATATCCAAATATGAAGCAGATATGTCAGATTCTTTGGTATATAAACAGAAAATTGCAGTTAGATTTGAATATGAATGAAGGGAGCTATGCATACTCAAAATTAATACGGATTCGAAGCATTCTTTTATGCATGGCTTCTCATCCCCCCTCGATACATATGCCACTAAAAATAAACTACATGTATGTTGAAAAATTGTTTATTGATCAAAGTTAACCATTTTGATCGTATAGTAAAAAAAAATCATTCAATTTATCAGTGTCAGAAAGTTGACATTAAAACAAATTTTTGTTAGGAAAAAACAATTACAGGCTGTACATGTACAATTAACCTCTATTGTTTTAACAAATATCAGAAAATTACCCACATGTAAGGGTATCGGGGAATTCTTTTAACTAAAATGCGCTCAGTTTGGAATAACACTTGCACAAACTAGGTGATAAAATATGGTCGTCCAACTCAAAATAAACCAAACTTAAAAATACACATCATGATTGTTAAAGATTTTTTTTTTTTCAAAAATCTCATTTCTGTCTCCAAACACCTACAAGTGCATGTATTTTTAACAAACCAACTCAAACCAGCTTGTATTTAGTATGAAATATTCATGACCAATGTTATTTGAAATTCTGTCAAATTACAATTTTTACATTTTTGCTCTTAACAGATTGTTTAACAAGGTAATATTGAAAACGAAAGGTAAATTAATTTTTTTCTAAATACAAAGGAATCCATGCATACTTTTTAAAAATTCAATCTGAAATCACAGGAGTCTGAGATAAGAAAGTTTACATTTAGTCTGTTCTAAATTAGACCGGGTAAATCATATATATTTCAGAACAAGATACATTATACAGAGTTCCATCCAAATTGACAAACGCATGTACCAGTAGTGGATAACAGTACCAAATTCCTGTTTTTTTGTTTCGGGGTATATATCGGCTAAAGGCATATAGTCAATGGATGTTGCTAATGAAATAGTGTTTTATATGCTTTATGTTTTAGATGGCATATCACATGTAAATAAAAATAAATTTCTTAAATACGAAACACAGTGTACTTCTTTTACAATAAAATCGGATTGAACGAGACATCTCCATAGGTAAAGCTTGGAAAGTTACAGCTTTTGTGCTGAAAACGCTTGGTGCCAAGTGAGATGAGTAAAGTACTTGACGGCAACCATGTAAGTTTCTGGCGGGTTCCACAAGGAATTATCTGGCTGTCGCCATATATAAATACGTCGCGGTCGCCTTAACCATATTCAGCGGCTGCCAGATATTTCTAAGACGGCCGCCAGATAAAATGTTTCGTACTTGGCACCAACCGACTTCCGTCGTTCAGTTCAATTTATCAGCACAATATACGGTTTACAGGCAAGGATTACACACACCACATACCTTCAGTAATAACTCATGTGATAAATAATTTCCGTAAATTACAAATTCAAAACAACGTGTATACATTTTTTCTTAAAGATTTCCTCTTGCAATTAACACGTACAAGAAAAACAAAATGCCTGTGAACGATATTGTGATAATCAAGCACAAAAAATTGAACAATTCTGCAAGTGTCTTCCATGTAATATCAGAATACGGATCATCTGTGTTTTTATTTTCTTCTGATTTTTTCTCGTCCACACTGTGAACTTTGACCTGTCTCAGAGATATTGGTCGATTTCCGTTCATTTGTATTTTCTTAGCTCCGTGGCTTTGTGTGACTTTGAAATCACGTTTATCTTTCGACGTACTTTTCGGCGTTTCTACGGAAACAATGTCCCTCTTATCATTTGAATTTTTTGTTTTCCGCCCTCTACACAACATGTGGTATACGAACTTCTTCAAATATAACGGCATCGGCGACTTTTCGTCCTTATGGTGCAACCAGACGCTTAATATTGTCATTAGACAAATACCAGCAGATGTCATCACCAGAAGCATCAAGAAACAGGCTAGGACCGATAATGGATCAGATGTTCTGGGTAAAGCGTCAGCCGTCAAGGTCAAGAACACTGCCAACGCTAGCAGGCACGTGATGGAATATCCCACGCGCTCACCGCTATCCGTCGGCAGAATAAAAACGACGGAATTGAGAAGAAGAAGCATGATTACTGGCATAAATATTGTGAGAACAAAATAGGAGGATCTTCTTTCCAGTTCAATCGTATACTTCAATTCAGCATAATAGTATGTTGTAGTAGGACTAGTTTGACTTGGCCGCGATACGTAATCAACCGTCGATTTCGTATTCGCGATTTCCCACATTCCGTTCTCCGAGTATAAAGTTAAATCAACATCGCTATAAGACTGCTTAAAATCAACATTTTGATTGGTGTAAATCCACGGAAGAAATAAAATGTCACAATATTGGTGATCAAACGGGAAATGTGTTACATCGAAATTACAGACAGTCTCCAGATAGTCTGCAATATTTAGGGAAACCTTTCCATCATTGAATACAGTGACCACATTGTTTTCAAGGCCTAGTTTTTTCACTTTGATCGCGGAATTTCTCATGATGATCGATGGTGTCCAGACTTGATCCTGTGGAACGACAATAGAGCGGACATTGTTGTAATTCGCAGAATCCCATGTAAGTCTGTCGTCTTGCCAATATAAACCTAAACTGACCATAGTGGAAAACGTTCCTGAAACTTCATCCAAACCACTAATAGACAACAGAGTCAATGATCCCGTTATTACGGTGTATTGTGCCGGAAGCACGTCCTTCAGGAGTTGTGCGTTGGTAGCGGACAGTATTACGTCAGTATACACATTTTCGATGTCTGTTCTGTTGGCAGTATATCCCAAATGTGCAGAAATGAGAAATAACGCAACAACACTCAAATTCATTGTTCTTTCTCTTATCCAGGCAGGTTAAAAAATCTCAATTCATTTTCAACTGAACGTCGACACCTAAATGGAACCTGCAACAAGATTGTGAAATGTGATATGGAGAGTTTTCTTTTTGTTGCATGACTTTATTTACACTTGACCAAATTTCAAATCAAGGCAGTCGCGATCGTATATTTAAAAAGGAATTTAATTTATCGAATTCAATACTCTATTTAAACTTTAAATCTCATCTTTACCAGATAAAGATCTCTTCTTTTAACGAAAAATAACAAAGACGACAGGACAGGTTGTCACTCTAGCTCTAACGGTCAAACTTCATTCTTATGGTCAGTATCGTTCGGAACCCATTAACAAATTAGTCTCTCGCACATCAACTACATCACCGTCATAATGAGGGGGTAGGGGTGGTATATATGCATGTAAGATGTATGATGTGTGTACTTTCATTTTCAATACTTGTCAATTGATACCTGTTTGTTGTTCAAAATACGGAATAGTGCTTGCTAGGTGTGCGATTTCTTGCATCTACATAAAGCATGGTATTACTTAGCAACATTAACAAGGTCTTTTCAATGAGAAACCCATGACAAACGAAATGAATACTAGATCATTTACTGTGCGTTCACACTGACGTAGAGGGTTTTCTTTGATCACGATCACGCTCTCTGTAAGGTTGGGTCTGGTCAATTCTACCAGAGCAGTAGTGGCTGTAAGAATAAATGGACATTAAAATCCGGCGGACAAATCGACTTGTTTTCTCGGTAATTAGAAACCCAACTAGTGACAAAATAGCTCTACAGCTTAGCCCATAAAAAAGCTATCTTCATTTTCTTTGGGCTCTTATTTATTTATTTATTTTTTTTATTCCTGTTGATTATTTCTAAGGCACAAGTATTATACAGTACATCAGTACAGCCCACTGCTCTGTGTTACATCCACCTCCATAAACGAAGTTGGGAGTGTGTGGTAAATTTGGTTTAATCCTGTCTGTCCGTTTTTCTGTCTGAAATAAGTTGTCCACAACTCCTTCGTAACGATTCGCAGGATTTTAATGAAACTTAGTGGAGCTTTAAGTTACATAATGGAGATGTACATATTTTCAGGAATAATTTCTCGGACAATTTATTTCTTCAACATATGCCTCCATGCGTTGTCCGCAACTTCTCCTGAACGACTCACAGGATTAATGAAATTAGTTAAGTTTCAAATTACATTATGGAAACGTGCATCTTGTCAAAAATTTCTTTTCAGACAAATTATACATAAGATATGAACGTTTGTACTTAAGACATTTTTCAACCAACATACATGTACATGTCTTTTCAAATTTGAGCTGCGAGGGATACTAGTCCCTTCTAGGACAATTCTAGTTTATTTTAGGGGAGGAGGTATCACAGTCAGAGTCTTGCTGAGACAATCTGTCTCCCGATGTGCATCACAAACACTATTCCGACAGAGGACACGTCTACCTTCATAAGGAATATTCTTAGTCAAATGTGTGTGTCTATCATTTATTATGAGTGATATGTAAATGTAAACATGTAATATTGTATGTTTGTCACCATGAATTATGTGTACATGTAACTACGAATAAAGTGTGCACGTAATATTGTATACCTAAGACTGCAAATAATGTGCAAGTGTAATACTGTATACTTATCGCATCAAATACCGTGTACATGTGATGTATATTTAACGCTACAATGTGTACATGTAATACGGTATAGTCTTATTAGCTACAAATAATTTGTACTTGTTATATTGTATACAGTGTACTTAAGACTGCAAAATATGTACCTGCAATAATGTATACTCTTGACTACCTTTGTTTACATGCTATTCGTTGATAATGCATACATGTGATTTGTTACGCTTGTAAATATAAATTGGCGAAGTAAACAATGTGTTAAACGTAATCATAGTCCCCAAAAATATATATACAAATTCTAGTGTAGGGCAACACGGACCTCCGACAAAAGCGAAGGCAGGATCAGGTGCCATGGAGGAGGAAGTAACATCTGCTGACCGGTCACATCCGCCGTGTGCCCGTAGTTAAAAAAAAAGTAAACGGGGTTACCCGTCGTCAAATCTAGTACGAAAACTAAACTTTACTGTAGATAAAGTATGCATGTAATATGGAATAATCTTGGAGATAAGTAAACTTCACATGTAATATGATTCACCCTTGTACATACAGTTGTTTACCAGATCACGTGACCGGTACGGTAGCCTAGTGGTTTGGCACTCAGGAACCATATCGAGGTTCGATTCCATCACCGCGTTATACAATGGTAGTAATGTTCCTTCGCCAAGTGCCCGGCATCAGAAATGTCTCAATGAGTTAAAAATTCTCCAACGGAAAACTAACAAACCAAACTTCAATTTTGCTATTGTATAGGGTACCTCGTGTCAAGAATCCCAACCCCCAAAAAGATCATTTCACTGATTTTTTAGGCTCATTTGGAGCCGTCGGGTATACTTCAAAACTCAATACCGAACATATCATACATATATCACCGTACCATTAATGGCTGATGTATTGCCATAACAGTATAAGACAAAAACAATGGCGTCAGAATGATTCCCACGATTTTACAAGAGTCCGTTGAGATTATGTCTCTATAAGATTAGCAGGATAATGAATTCCATCTTACCTGTCACTTGTGCGAAATTTTTATCGCTATTAAATTTGTCATGGTGGCATGTTATTTAAATGTAGGCTTGGTCTTCTTCAAAATTTGTTTCTTTTCGAGATTTGTCAGTTGTATGACCGCCCGTACATTACATGTATTTACGTATTGCAAAGCGGATAAAGAAGTCTCTTTTCTATATAGGATTACCACGATTTTCCGTTAAGATTACAGATTGCTAGTGAAAACTACATGAATAGAATGAATGTTTGTAGACACTTGTTAATAGTTTCTCAAGTTCTACATTATGTCAGATTCTGAACACATGGGGTTTACAAGACATTGTTTACTCTAACATTTAACAAGTTGGGGGGGGGGGGGCACATCCCCTATAGCAAGCTCTTCTCGCTAAAACGCGACTACTCGCATATAAGTCGGATTTTTGGGAGTAAAATTTTGGTGCAAAAGTTTATGTCCGACTTATAGGCGAGTCCTAGGGAGATCAGTATTTTTCTAGTCGAAGAAATGTACCAATTTTTAAAACAACTTTCACGATAATCGTCTAAACAAATTAGTCTACACATAGAAATTGAAGACCTTAAATAATGAGAGAATTGACATGATAATGATTTTTGGAGAAAGGATTATTAAATACCGGCATTATTCTCAAAATATTTTTTGAAACAGGGACAAAATCAGTGTAACTTTGATCTGAGATTGTCAACCAATTTTGGCAAAAAATTGTACCGACTTATAAGCGGGTCAGTGGTAGAATCCTTCAAATTGATCTTTTAAAAAAAACACCACACAACCGACTTATAGGCGAGTAAATACGGGTATCCCTTTAGTGAGAGTGAAAACATCCTGTTCAATGGAGAAAATCATCGAGGAATTTATTTATGTGTATTTCCCCATCGTCGCTAGCCACGCTTACTGAGTCCGGGAGTGCCTACCTACCTCAAACGGTGGCTGCATGATTAACGAAACCTTCGATTGTCATGAATATTTATGAAGTGACACATTCATTTCTTTGACCAATCACAGTAACGACAAGAAATGTTTGATGAAAGCATCAAATCGGTCGCAAAAATTTAAATATTTCAAGAGAAACATACAGACACGCTTTTCAATCACGCCCTTCTTCGATGAAAACTAAATCCGCCCGTGCTTAATGCAAATTGCAGTAGAGACGCTAAATTGCGTTCTAAAATGTTTAAAAAGCACCATGACGATGATATCCAAGTGGAACAAATATAGTTATGAGATTTTGAATGTCAAAAAAAGTGCAGAAAATTGTGGTGGTTAAAGTAAACAGAATGAAAGGCATACTCAGGATATGTGTCACGTGATGATGGCGATATTAGCTATACTGAACGCCAATCTGATTTGCAGGTTGAGATTTTATACAAATCATCAATAAAAATATGCATAAATTAATATATTCGAAGCCACAACATACTAAATACAAAATAACCTGTTTTCTCTATTCATTTATCAAATCAATATCTGGAAACCCTACAATGTATTGCTTCTATATTTTACATATTGCCACTACGGGGAGTGTTCGTATAAAATATTCGTTGAATAATGAATAAGAATAAAACGCATTGATTACAGTTTTTAATACTTATATTTATACATATATCTAAACTCTTTTATTCAGAACTTTTACACACATTATTTATAAAGAATCACTTATCGAAACAGTAAAGCAACGAATTCCCCTTTTCCCATGCGCCCTTTCTAACACAATCACAAATAGATCATCCGCTCCTGCGGCCGATAATAAACGATTCCAGATATTTTAATGAATGCACCCGTAACGAAAACTTGCATTATTTGTAGATAAAACGGGCAAGAGAGCACTCGATCTGTGCCTTTACAAAAGCAAGCAAAGTTTACATGTATATATAATATTTAATGAAATTCGCCTTAATAATATAAACGCAAAGATAACGAAGTCCTAAATAAAATACAAAACAAGGGGTTAGCAAACACGGACCCCTGGATACACAAGAGGTGGGATCAAGTTCCTAGGAGGAGTAAGCATTCCCTGTCGACAGATCACAATCGCCATGAGCCCATTGTCTTGATCAAACAACAGAGCAATCTGTAATCGCTATCAGTGTATGAAAAACGGCTCAACAATTGCTATGAAACACATCAGACAGTATTTGACCCAATGGAGGCCATAATGGCAAACTAAGTCGTAATAGCGCTCATATACATTGTATTTTGCGAAATGCTGCCTTTAAAACGTGACTGGTTGAAAACCCTGCAACAACTTTTTTGTGAGTAGCCTGCCTCGATTCAAAGTGATCAGACGCAGAGCAAGCTCTGCGTATCGAATAATTTCAGATTGATTGATTGATTATTTGTTGTTTTTCGTCCGTCGAGAATATTTCACTCATATTGACGTCACCATTGCCGGTGAAGGGCTGCAAATTTAGTCCTATGCTTAGCACTCATGGCTTTTAGCAGTGAGGGTTCTTTTGCGTGCACACATGCTGCGACACGGGACCTCCGTTTTTAAGGTCATATTATAAAGACCCGTGTTTCTTACTTCTAAATGCCGAGCTATTGGCAAAGGAGCAATCACTACCTATTTTCCCGTCTTAGGTTTGACGCGGCGGGTGCTGAGCACGGGGCTCGAACGCACGACCTCCCGATCACGAAGCGAGAGCTCTACCACTGGGAATAATTTCAGAGACATATACACCATATGCAGGTGATGTCAGAATACTTTTACAAAAAAGGACACGCAATCAACTTAATAGTATCATTAAACTTGAAGAGGAAATTGGAACTATTGAAAGTGGATGCCTTAACCCCCATAATAAATAACCACTTTTTATAGTGCTCACAATCTGTATTGGGGTTCAGCGTCCTTCCTTTTAAAGGGTCATGGACACGTTTTGGGCTAAATATTGTATTTGTATTTTTAATGGTTAAAGTGCTTAACCAAGTTATTTCTATTGGTCAACAAAATTTGAATGCCAGTTGTTGAGTTACAAATAAGATACAGGGCTCACAATTCTTTGTTACATGTATGTAAACAAGGCTCGTGCCTTGTTTTTATTTTTATATAGATTGCTTCACAGATAATACCATGTTTAAAAAAAATTTAAAGAAATGGTCTAATACCGGTACCTGGTTTGATTGATTATTTATTGTTTTACGTCCCACTTGAGAATATTTCACTCATATGGAGACATCGCCAATGCCGGTGAAGGGTTGCAAAATGTAGGCCTATGCTCGGCACTCGGGACCTTTGAGCAGTGAGGGGTCTTTTTCGTGTCACACCTGCTGTGACTCGGGGCCTCGGTGTTTCCGGTCTCATCTTAAGGACCGCCCCATTCAGTCGCCTCCTACGACACGCAAGGGTGCTGGGGACCTATTCTAACCCGGACCCCACGGGTCTCTATTAAATACCTGGACTGTAGATTTTAATACAATTAAAACTGTAAATGTTGATTTTACAAGAAAGAATATTAACTTTCCTGGGATTCGATTTGGAGGTGAAGCAAGTAATGAACAACGTTCTCATATTCACTTAGGCCTGCATTTCCAATCTGATGGTTCTTGCTCCATGCATATTTCTAGTATTCATGATAAAGCATGCAAAAGATTAAACATACTAAGATTGCTTAAACATACTCTAGTCTTGATAGAGGAACACTTGTCAAGATCTACTTTGCTTTCATCAGACCAGTTTTGGAATATAGTGATGTATTATGGGGTAATTGTACTAAAGAAATTCTGAATTACTTGAAAAGGTCCAAACTGAGGTAGCACAAATCATTACAGGTCTTAGGGTAAATTCTTCAAAAAGTAATTTATATAGTTGGGAACCTTTACAAACTCGTAGAGATAAACAAAAGCTTATATTATTCTATAAAATAATAAATGGTATAGCTCCACAGTACATAAACCCTTTCTCCCAACAAAGCATGTGTATAATCTAACCATGTGTATAATCTAAGATCAAGTGATTACTTTTACTGTAGATGTCGAATTACATCCACAATCAAACTTTGGAATGAGCTTGATTTTCCCTACTTTATCCATATTCAAGTCTAAACTTAAGTAAATGGAAATTCCGAAAGTCAAAAAGCACTTTAATTTTGGCAATAGAAAAGAAAATATTGTTCTCCGCCAATTAAGAAGTATTTAGCAAGTAAATTAAATGCTCATTTATTGAAAGATTACTTGACTGATGACCCACACTGTTTGCATTGTGGCCATGAATTCGAGGGAAATTTGCATTATTTCCTTGAATGCCCCAAATTTACTCAGCATAGATACATTTTATACTTCGACAGCAATTTCTTCACATCGGTGTCCCTTTTCAGATAAACTATATTTTAAAGGCAGTTCTGACTATACATATGACTTTAATTGCAAAACCATGTCTTACGTATACATAATTACATTAAATCCACTAGGCGTTTTTGATATATGTTCCTTTTTGCATCATTTTCTCCTCTCTATTCTATTTTCCATTGAGCTGGATTGATCTATAGTTATGTAAATATGTGCATGAATGTAGGTGGCGGGTGTGCATGTGTATGTGTGTAGAACCAGTTGCATACATGCAACATTACTTCATGTAAAACTTTATACATTTATCTCGCACTCCTTAAAAATTCTGTTCATTATCATTTATCTTTTAGTACAATATTTCTTATGCTTGACCTTTGTATTTGGGAAAGGGCTTATATACATGTAGGCTACGCCTGTTGCCCAATCCTTTTGAATTATTCAATAAAATATGTTTAAATTAAAAATATTAAACAAACCCTTTTGAAAACTTAGCTGTGGTGTGACGGTTTCTGTTAAGAAGCATAAATTTAAAGCTCTATACTGACGCTATGATGATAGTGTACTGGATATAGAGGCAGATAGAGAAATGTCGTAACGAATAATGCCACCTTCACTAATGCTGTGAAAATTTGAAGCGGCAGGGAATTTCTCTTCTAATCATTAGCTATGGGGACATTGCTGCATCAAGAGCTGACGCTGCATGATGATTTCCTGGAACAACTAATTTGAGTGGTGGAGATGTCCAATGATACAAGCGTTCAAGTGCAAATCAGCAGCATGATGTCCTTATTGTTATTCAAAGTTGAGTAGGAAAATGAACGCTTGTGCTTGGAAACAGTGACCCATCTAATAAACAGTCCAAGTGTATTACAATAAGAGAAGGTGACATGAAAGAGGAAATCCAAATCAAATTTCAAAACAAACGTGTTCATGAAAAACTATATGCCCCGAGTGGCAACAAAGAAATACTAAGCAAGGTAAAAAAAATGGTATCGAAAAAAAGTCCTCATCTCAAAGAATACCCGTACCAATGCGAGAGTCTTATCACTCGCCATTCAATAGTTACATGTATGAATATGTTAAAGTTTTGAATATTGGGTGACAAGGTCACAATGTAAAAGATGTTGGTATCAAATAAAAAGGTTTTGCCATAAGTAACTAATAGTATATACATGTACCCTGCTATGGCATGTCGGACGTTGCAATATTCAGAATTTTCCTTGTAAGCATTTTTATTTGTATATTTCCAGTCATATTGTATTTAATTTTCCATTTATATTGTTTATATTCATTTATACTGTATACTTTTTCAAGTATAATTATTGTGTAATTTTCCATATATACATGTATGTATTCTACATTTTCCATATGAGTTGTATAATTATTATTATTATTTTTCATTGTAATTTCTTAATTTCTATTGGTCGAAACAACATCACATGACTTTTTATAAACAATTAATTGACCTGATGTTCTCGGTCAATATTGTACTCAGGATTGGTGCTATAAAACCATGAATTGACCTCATCAACATGCTATAATTGTATATTCTAGATCTCAATTTGTATTTCGTGTCATGATGCGGCACTTTTTCCTTTGATCTTAGCTGTACTCTAAATCAGACAGAAAACGGTTGGCAGAATTCCATCCGTACAATAACTTCTAGGAAATCGTACTATAACTTCCAACCATAAAATCAGAAAGGTAACGATTTTTGAAATATTTATTCAGTGATGAAAGAAACATAAGAAATGCAGCTTATAAACAATTTAAACCATACATGTAACTTATGTTTCAGTTATCGCGCATGGTTTAGCATACTTGGCAGATTAAAGGGAGCCCCCCCCCCTCCCCCCATAATTTTTAATTTAGAGAAATCAGTGACAAGATGTATTGATCTATTTGTTTCTTTTATTGGGAGAACTCGTATTTCATTTTTATAAAGATTGTGTTATATACATATAATTTCACATCATTAGATATCACCAAAAATAGTAAAGAGCTCCCGGAGGCCAACACCAAGGGCCCACTGGGGACCTTGAGGCGGCCTCCAGACCCCCTATATCACGAATCCACCTTCAATTAAATGATCCGCCCCAGTAAATGCATGCAATGAAGTGCTTACTCTGCCCAATCCCATCATGTCCAATCCGTTACTCGCAGGTGTTTTGGGGTTTTGGGGGGTGGAATGGGGGGGGGGGTGTTTACACATCTTAGTGTCATGCATATTTTGAAATAACGTAATGACATCTCAATTCAATTTAAAACACTAAACAGTTAATACCACCTACCCATTTGAATCTAGCCATTGTTTCCAACTTTTGACCCCCAGACTTCCTACGTCACGTCGCGTGCGATTTAGCAATGCTGTTATGAATATTCATGACACAAGACATTTACAATACTGCCTTTCGTTTGAATGCAATGTATTGTACAGAGGGGCGTGACAATCTCGTCGCTGCGCGCCCTCGACACCACGCCCCTCTGTATAATAAATTCCACACAAACAAAACACAGTACTGTAAAATATAACTTAAAACTTTTAATGTGTATCGTATCCGAAGTATTGTTTATTTTGATTTGTAATGAAGGATTCATTAGTCAAGTTAAGCCCGTATTTTAATGAAAACGAGTATGTCCCGGATGCTCAACCAACAACAAACTGTATGGTCCCCACATTCCGTGCAGGACTTGTAAAAAACACGAGATAATGTGCTAGAAAGTCTGTAGATAAAAACAATGGTTATGCCAAAACTAATATTCTATTGCTTGAAAAAGTGAACCATGTTTAAACCAATGAATTAAAAAGTTATTACATTTACGATATTGTTATTAATTCCCATTTTGAATGAATTTTTTGTTGTTTGCATTGTGAATAGAGTTGGGCCACTCGATAGGCCGGGGTCACATGGCGCAGGTTTGTACCGATCTAATATTCATAAATTTCTATTAGTTGTATTGTAATTCCGAACTATTTTTAATGCGCCGCAAGTATATAAGGAAGTGGTTAGGTCAGGTATATAATACGCTGGTCAGGCATTTAGTGGTCATCGACGAGCAAATTTTAACCAGTTTTCGAAAGCACGTTTTCTACCTTTATCGATGGCTTGGAATCGAGTCCGTGCCACGTGAACAGAGCGGGTTATCCACATGCTGTACCGCAAAGTGAGCGACCCAGACTTATGCAGAGTTTCTAGAAACGATTTTTACTACTGAAGGCGTTTTGGATAATTAGAGAGGGCCTTAAGAAGTCAGAAAACAAGAAATTGTGAGTGAATTCAATTTGGTTCAGAATCAATTCACGGAGAAGAACGTACTGACTTTAAATTCCAAAGTAACAAAGTTCAATTCCGAGTTTAATTTAGATAGAGAGAATGAAAACCAAGAAGCAGTAAAATTATTGGCAAAATATTACAGAATAGAAGCGGCTATTGACACTTTGAATTCTTCTGTTATTCATTAAAATATAAGAACAATTGTTCGTATCGCTGACAAGTATGGTTGGGATGTCGTCCATGAATATAGACGGATACATCCTATTGCTTGACAATGCTGATGACGCTTCTAAGCTGGACAAGCTATCTTCAGAGTTAAGAAAAGAGAACAACAAGAAGCCCTATGAGAGAACAACACGTGCTTCTTCTGCAAGTCATGATCACAACCACCCCTATTTCCCGAACAGATTTTTCGTCGCATGGGTCGGATTTTGGACCGAGTGTTCCCCGGAACAGGATACGGATTTTTCCGTATCTGTCAAACCCTTCACAGATACAAGAATGCAACGTCAACAACGGCGGAGCACAGCCAAGAACAATCTGTTTCTACTGCAATAAATTCGGACATGTGAGACCAATAAATGTCCAAAGAGAAGAAACAATTACACTGCAAGCTCAAAATAACAGACAACAAGTAATTGATTTGGTGAGCATTTGTTCTCGTTTTAACAATAGCTTTGAGTTTGAAAATTCGAAATTAGTGACAGTTAACTCACGGCGGTGTGTGACCGGTCAGCAGAGGATGCTTACTCTCCATGGCACCTGATCCTGCCTTCGCTTTCGTCGAAGGTCCGTGTTGCCCTACACTCGATTTTGTATGTGTTTTTTCTGGACTTGAATTTAGCGTTTATATTTGTTACTTCGCCATTTTATATTTCTAAAAAGCAATGTTTTTTCTTTTCAAATACATTGAATATTGTCAATGAAGGCAAGATATTCTATTCGATTACTAATCGCATGCCGCTTACGACCCGAACCTGCACAGAAGAAGTATGCCGTGGCCATCAAATAAAATCGAACACAATATTTAAAAAAGTGAGTACTTTTAAGATATAAAACAATACAATTTTAATTTTGCCTTCATCAATGAGATTGGATAGACGCCTTTTCTTTGTATCTGCATGAAAGGGACCGATTCACAGTTTCTCCCTAATTGTTTTAACATTTAATGATCAAAAGCTATTGTCTTAAGTGTTTGAAAGGTTTAACAACAATCACGGTTATACATTACGATAGAAGCTCATAGTAGAGAGTTTATTACTTGTTTCATGTGATATGTTACAATTAATAATGGTGGGAACCATCTTTTGTACAAACATTTTAATTTCCCTGACCATTCCATCTTGCCAATAAAAATTAGAATTTTAGAAAAAAAAATTACTATCGTACAAACAATCTCATTTTAAGTACCCTTTTTCGTAGACAACGAGAAGTTTACTGGATCAAGACTCTGGACACTGCATTTCCATACGGATGCAATGATAATGTACAAAATATAGGAAATTTGACTAGTCCAATAGGAAATAACGTGAATGTTATGAGACTTTTTCCAAATGCACAAAGACATACCCGAAGTCATGGGCATCGTTCATATCAAAAACCAAACATACACGATGTCACTCTTGCCTCACTTTTGCCTTACATCAGCCAACAATTAGGTCCACTTCACATCCGCACAAAACTTTACTCTGTTCCATTGAAAGTTTTGAACAAGTTATTAGAAGATGCCAAAGCTAGTCCACACTTAGATTCTTCAACACCAGAATATAGGCTGAATGCTATGATTGTGGATGTTGCCCATCTTAGGCTCTCTAAACCATCGTGGATTATGGATAATAATGCTTCAATATTGCCACCGGTTCCTTAAGCTGATATTCATTAATAAAGGAATAGATGCTGTAAACATAAGCAACATTCTTCGTCATAAAAAAGTTCAGTCCTGTATTCCAGCATATTTCAATTCAAGTATCCTTCAAATATACATCAACGATTATATCCAAACTTTTTGATTACAAGCAAACTCTGCGCTGCAGTGCATATATATTGACAATCTTATACAATAGTTTCCATTTACACGTGAGCGGCATTCTGGCTTACCAGTAGCGCTTCTGTATGAACTTTACGTGAAGTGATTATTTGTTTTTCTATTATGGACTAGGTGAGCAAGCATCTGAGCATCTGTTCCCAGGGCTCAAACATATTGCTTGTTTTTAGGGTTGCCCTGCAAGGCAAGAATTGATGCCTGGCCATGGCTCCCACATTTATAAGCGGCCATGGCCAATCAACACCAATAAACATATTAACAAATATAATGTTGCTTGGTAATCATTTATACGGCGATTCCTCGTATTTAGTTTCACGGATTTCATATTTGATAAATAATAAGTATGATGACTTTAACATTACAATCGTCAACCTTCCCATTATATGTAGTAATATACCACTTTGATTCGATACGCAAGAGCATACGATGCGTACGAGGACTTTTTAAAGTGAGGCTCATTACTAACAAAAAGATGATGTTGCCAGTTACATGTATAACAAACCTCGTTTAAAGTCATCATTTCGCAAATTCTACGGTCGTTATAATGACCTTGTTTGAGATTACAAATTATCACCATGTCATAATTTGTTGACTGATTTTTTCATACCTTTTGTTATACTGTCATTTAGTCATATTCAGCTTATTTGACGCATTTTCAACGTCAATGGTGTAAATATTCAAATAGTGCGTTTCTTCTCCTCGAACGTTTTCTAATATATATATATATATATATATATATTATATATATATATATATATATAATATTATATATATATTAATATATATCCCATTTCTCTAACTTGTCAGTATAATAAAAGTGGTGGATCATATAATTTATATTCAAATTGAATTAAAATCGACTCACAAAGAATCTCTCAAGTTCAAGAAATAGATATCCACTTAATGAATCCACTAAACGTAAAAAATAGAATTATTTAAGATACTAATGTAAAAATGTCCTAAACTGTTTTTACTGTATTTCCAAGTCATCTCCCATGAATATTCTTACGAATCAACAAAATTATCATTCATAACCAATTATTGCCAACTTCATATCATTTAATTAATTACATTCCGATTTATCCTAAGTAATTAGATCATTGTTCAAATCCACAGCAACCATAATAAAAAAGAATACTTAATTAACGTCCACAATATTTGATATACACTATCATTTCGTAAGTTATACATTAATTGTGCCCCCTTCTTGCAGTCTTATTTTTATATTCATATGAAGCAGAATTTGTACAGAACTGTTACGAGACAAAAACAAAAAACTTGCCGTGTCCTTCAACCTTACATATAGGTACATGTATATAGATGATGTGTTATCAATTAACAATCATAATTTTCACGTTATGTCCATTTGATATATCCCGAAGAACTCGATATAAAAGACACCTCAGAATCTGACAGATGTGCTTCATATTTGGATATTTTACTTAATATTGACTCTAATGGCAGACTGACAACTACATTTATATGATAGCGTGATGACTTTAACTATGCAATCGTCAACTTTCCCTTTCTATGTAGTAATATACCACTATCACCTGCTTATGGTGTGTATATCTCCCAGTTGATTCGATACGCAAGAGCATGCTATGCGTATGAGGACTTTTTAAAGCGAGGCCAACTACTAACAAAAATGTTGATGCTCCAGGGTTATAACGAATCTCGTTTAAAGTCATCATTTCGCAAATTCTACGGTCGCTATAACGACCTTGTTTGCGATTACAAATTATCACTAAGTCATATGTTGACTGATTTGTTTCATACCCTTTTGAACTGTCATTTTCCTACTGGATTTGACAACGGGTAATCCCGTTTACTTTATTTCGACTAAGGGCTCACGGCGGGTGTGACCGGTCAGCAGAGGATGCTTACTCCTCCATGGCACCTGATCCTACCTTCGCTTTTGTCGGAGGTCCGTGTTGCCCTACACTCGATTTTGTGTATGTTTTTCGGATTATGATTACATTTGACATAACTTCGCCTTTGTGTATTCAGAAAATGTATATCATGCTTGAAATTTTATTACTCTATATGATGAACACTTTATCTTAAACATAGAAGACTAAAATTATTAAGCTCTCGATAATCATTAATAGTAATATAAAGACAAAGATAACGGACAGTTATCAATTTCGTAAGTTCCAAATAGAATACAAAACAAGAGTTGGGCAAACACGTATCCCTGGACACACCAGAGGTGGGATCAGGTGCCATTATACTATGCTGTACATACAAGTTACTAATGTAAGAAATTAGATAAAAACTTACAGGCTAAGCTAGGCCTAATACTCATCAATTCCTAAAATTCAGATTTGTATGTAGAGATAAATTTGTTTACCCTAAAAATAATTTTTCTGCAGGACAATTAACATAAAACAGATGGACATCGTAGTAAAAATGGCTACACAATCACATTGTATTTGGTATATTCTAACGTCACCGCAATGTAAAATTAGCATAGTTTATTCCAAAACCATTTGTGTCGAGAAAGAATTAAAAGCCTATATTCTCTAAAACCCACCAAGATCGCAATATGTAACACTAATATTGTATAAGTCTAAAGATGTACCAGAATCACTTCTCTTTACTCGGATTTTGGAACTTTCTCTGCTCTGGTTCCGCGATTACCTGTACTTCTAAGATGGCTGCTGTCCAGTGGGTTTAGATTGCATTTCGTGTACAATACATGTATGTTCATATTTTGTTTGCATATATAAATACTCGATAAATTTAAGTTATTCATTTACTTATCAATACAATTTACATATGCTGGCAAATGCCTTTGGGTAACTAATGCAATGTCAAACGAATTATTTTCTGAAGCATTTCAACAAGTGTTTGCAAGCAATCAGAAATACAAGTACATTTGGAGCTTTTGATACTCCAACTAGAAACTTTTTACAGATAGATCAAAGAACGAGAACCTCCTCACAAATACATTTGGAATCAAAACCTGTCTACAGAATATTATTTATTCAATAATCTTAACCTTTTCGTTTGATCTAAGAAAAAAATCCGATAAGAATACCTTTATGCGATATTTCATTGCTGACAGTCTGATGTTTGAAATATTCTCATCCATTTATCATACTCTAATCAATTGATGTTTATCGAAGTTAATGAATCGAATTTAATTATTCCAATCGTTTCTAACTAGACTGTAAGGTCTCGAGTTTCTTGCACTTCGTGGATCACTGATGGAGTGTCTCAAACATTCTCCTCTATTAGAAGTGTCTGTGCTGTTTGTACTTCCTTCATCCACCGGTACATGCTGGTCACGTATTATGGCCGTACTGTACTGGTCTCCTGGGATATCCACTGATGTAAATTTTGGAAAAATGATTCGATTGTATTTATTTGTCATTTGTTTTTCGTATTCTTTAATTAGCGTGTATTTTTGGACATCTTCTCCACATTTCTCTGTCAAACTCGAGAAGTGAATCATCTGTATTTTCTGTGATCCCTGTCGATTAGTTGACATATCCATAACGTTCTGTACGTCATACATTCTTTGTCTTTTTCTTCTGGAAAAATGGTTATAGGTAAAGCTAATTGAATACTGTACAACATTTTTTCATAACACCAAGACATTGCCTTCTATATTAGTATTGCATACTCACCTACACAGGTATAGTGTAAAACACAAGGTGAAACATGAAATGTTCAGTATAATCATCCCCGCTATCAACTGCTCAATACTTGTGCATTCTTCTTTGTTTCCAGCCACAATGTCCACTTTTCATAACGAAAATAGAAATCGCCAATGAACAAAGATTAGAAAGACAGATTTATCAAAATAAAAGTTAGAAAAATTCTATGTAAGGTAATAATCTTTTCAAATACTTTTATAGTTCATAAATTAAATTTCATTCTTGAAAACACACAATGGTGTGAATTGTGACGCTTCACACAGGTATACATGATGTAGTGCATTATAGTCCAGTCTAAATAGTGATTAAGGCATAATTAGCGTTTCATGAAAAGAAGACCAACGTAAAGCGTCATATTTTACACCCCCAAGTACTGATACTTCAAAAACTTAGAAGTTTATCTCTTATACATGTTATTGATTTCTGCATGAATGTCTAGCCTTAAGTAGAAGTACTATATTTATCTGTATCTTTCCGACTGTAACACATTCATAAGGAAATGGTTATCACTACAAGTTATGACTAAAGGGTGAGAAATGCAGAGACTGGAATTGTAAATATACGACATGTAAGTTTCAATTGAAGAAAAAGTTTGAAGCCATATTACCTCTCTTTAATGGCATGCTGAACTTACTTGTACGTCTCTTTCCATCCTCCATGCATCTGACAAATGGATCGCAGGATTCTGTTTCATTACTGGTACATCTCTCTTTACATGATTTTCCAAAATATCCACGTAAACATTCCATTCTGCAATCCTTTCCAAAGACTCCTACACATTGGATTATCGGTTAGGTAAAAACATATATTTTTGAAATTAATTTCAGTTAAAATATTTTAAGCAATTCATGAAAAAAAATCATGAAAAAATACGCCGACGTGAAACACTATATCATGAATTTTCAAATGTTTTGTTGAAATTCCCAGCAGTTAGAATAGGTATGCTTTATATAAATATACCGGTATATACAAAGAGAGAGAACTGAAGGAGCAGTTGGGGTATAAGTATGATTACCAAATATGGCGTTAAGGAATGAAGCTAATTTTGACCTAGTTTATACGATATAATCTAACTTAGTGCAGTTTACGCTTTATTATCCGCGAAGCAGTTTATCCAAAGAGTAACTTGCACCAAGTTTGATTATATAGTAAAACCTGGGTTAAAATTAGATTCATTCCTTAAAATCTAATACAGAAAATTCCATTTAACGTTATGGGAAGAATACTTGCGAAATAATAAAGATTTTCTTTGAGGCGGACGAATTTCGCACTAGCATAAAAGTAGAAACAATACCAGCAAATGTATTGTGACGTCATTCTAGGACGCAATAAAGAGCAAGCTAGGTTATACGGAAGTAATGAATGTTGAAAAGTCAAATGAACCTATCAAATTGAATGTTACAAGCAAAATTGAATTATTTTAAAATGCATTTGTAGTAATGAATTAATGATATTTAAAACAAAGACAATATTGTTACAAGCTTTGTCAATCAGAACCACAACATATTCCTCATATAACCTATCTAATTCTTTTATCACTTCTGGTTTAGGAAACATAAAGAGATAGATGATGTGCACTTTGAGATAGCATGTACTATGATCAAATAAAATATCTTTAAAATTTTATTATTTCTGCATTGTTGGTTTAAATCATATACAATAAAACATGGCACGTGTTTTTTTCTGGTTTTTGAGATTATTATTTACAACATATCTTTAAAGGATAGTAAGGGAAAAAATCATAACTGTTTTCTAAGTCTCAAGGGGTTGGTCTCTAAAGGCAGTATTGAATTAGTGTTTACAAGATAATTGAAACAACTCACCTCTATCCACACATCCCGTGTATTTGTCACAGACCTGATTTTCTGTACAGTTACAAGTCCCTCTACAGCGATATCCATAATTATTTTCTCCACATGGCGTCGAACAGTTCTCTCCGTACGCCCCAAAGCATTCTACATGCATATACAATTCTTCATTCAGATAAATTTTAAAGAAAAGAAAGTGTTGCTCTATTTAAACAACGCTTCTAAAGTTAGATGTTTTTCTCTATTAAAATCTAGATATTCGCAAGATCAGCGTATTTTTATATTTTGCTAGGGGCATCGAAAGTTTCCTACCCTTAAAATGTTATTACTAATAAGATTGTCACTATGAAGGCAAACATTTTAAACATTATAGATATTTCATGGTAAACCATACCTCGACAACTCCCACTCAAAAAGTAATAATCTGAACAACATCTCAATGTGTCACTGAATAAAGAAAAATAGTTTTAAACAATTCGTAATCAACATAAAATGGAATCATTTAATTAACGTTTGAAAGTTGAAAGTAAAGGACAAAGGAGAAGCTAAACTCTAAGTCCCCATGTGTGACCAAAGTTGTGTATGTTGCAATTCAATCTTGACCTTAAAAAAATGCAGCATCCGCCTTTCCGTTTTCCATGTATGAAATCTCCATCTTGGACAATTCAAAGTTATGACCATACTGACAAATTGAAACGCTGGACCACAAAATTGTATACAAAAAGAATATACATCTTGGGAGCACAAAATTATTCTTTACACAGCACTGTATGCTAAAATAAATTACTTCCGATTGCTTTACTCATGTTAATAATTACCACTTTTGTGTTGCTAGTGGTAAAATCACCATTTCCAATACTCTTTCTAGCAGTGCCAATCTCGCTTTCTTTCAAGATGATAAGAATCAATTTTATTCTTGGAAATATAGTGTCTTTCCACATTTCAAGATTTCATTGTTGTGACATGAAACTGTTAAACAAAAACGTTTGCTCCAATAAAACGTTATTTCATCTAATATAAAAAAAAAGAAACACTTACTCTGTGTTTCGACATATGTTTTCCCCCATGAATTCCTGTGCACAAATGACCAACTGTAAAAAATAACTCAGCATCAAGATCAATATTGTTTTAGGTACATGTACCATAGTCAATTATTCAGCTGTCTATGAAATCTACAATGTCAAAAAGAGCTTGAATAAATATTTTATACATATATTACGTTATGCATGTTTCCTTGTTTTGTTGAAACTAATAATTTCCTTATTCTAATCTTACTATGACTATAATATACTTGTTTGTATGATATTTGGATATTTAGGTCGTGATTTCATTAGTTTTCGTTGAGCATAAATTTTCATCACAGTTTCAAGATTTTTAAACGTAAATTATTGCTGGAGGATATGGAAAATGATCCAAAATATCGAGATAGTGGACTCATTGAATCAATTGTACATAGAGTTTAAATACAAAGTGTAATGAGCTCCAGAAAGCATACGATAAATGAGTTTGTAACATACACTGTAAATAAGCATATCATCCACAGAATATTAAAATAAAGCTAATAACATAATGGACCCGTGTGCGTATTTCAAATGATTGATGATCCAAGCAAGAAAAGTACATTTATGTAAAGGCAGAGATAACGAATTCTGATCAATCTCGTAAATCCCATATAGAATACAAAAATAAAATACACCCCACCCCCCAAAAAACAAGTTGGGCAAACACGGACCCCTGGACACACCAGAGGAGGGATCAAGTGTTTAGCAGAAGTTAGCATCCCCTGTTCACCTGTCAAACCCGCCGTGAGCCCATTGTCTTGATACGGTAAATGAAGCAATCCGTAGTCAAATCAGTGTATGAAAAATTGCTTGACAATTCCGATGAAACACATCAGACAGCATTGGACTAAATGGCAGGTCATACTGATAAACTAAATCGTTATAGCGACCCTAGAATTTGCAAAATGCTGTCTTTAAACGTGACTGTCGAAACCCCTGCAACAAAAATTTCTAAAGAACTGACAATCATGATGACTTCAACAAAAATCAAGGAATTATAAAAATCGAATTAAAATGGGAACAAGGAGCAAATTGATGTGGCACGGTGATATTTGTTGCATCTTATTGGATTGCCTACATATTTTTGAATGAAATAGATTCACAACATTCTATTGGCCAGTTCGTTCGTAGAAATTCCTCACTTTAGCTAGAACCAGTCAAACCTGTTTTTCGTCTATAAATAAAGTTCCACGGGCTATCTTGTTCAGTACGGGACAATTTACGTTTCATACTTTGTTACTTCGCCATTTTATATTAAAGAGCAAGTACGTGTCTGTAGCTGCCCGTTATTGCCACACATTAAGGTAAAAATTTTGTCAATCAGATTTGTAATTTTCATTTTTACCTGATTGATAACTATATAAGTTAAACTATTTTTATAAGCATATTTGTCTACTTTGAAATGGCCGTTTTTTGATCAAAGCTACTTTTTGAAGTGAAGTAGTAAAACAGGCCATGTGCATTTCTTTGAAGGGAAATACGAATGTAAATGTATGTGATTGTCTTTTTGTTGCGTGTATAATATGGTGTATGATTTGTTAATTTCAGATCTAGCCCATTGCCTTACTTCAGTTGCTAATGAATTATTGAAAACCTACGTAGTTCTACTGCTGCTTGGGTTATATGGACAAGGGCTATGCTTCGATAAGTTCAAGAATTGGGCTCAAGGAAAAAGATTGTCTCTGCATAAAATATGAAACTTATTTCACAAAGATTCAATCAGTTGAATTTATAGTTGTGAAAACTGTCCTGAATGTTTAAAAAGTCAACATTTTTACCATGTATTAGAATTTTTTTCATTAATCTTGGATATAAAATGAATAGTGCTCAGTTTTGTAATTTGTAATCCCCAAAATAATACAAGAGTGTGACAAACACGGACTTTAAGATAAGGTGCTAAATAGGAGCAAGACTTCCCTGTCTACCGGTGACAACAGTCGTGAGCCTAGTGTATTGATCAGGTAAACGGAGTAATCCGTATTCAAAATGAGTGGATAAAAACGGCTTAACATTTGCAATGAAACTCGTAAGACAGTGTTTGCCGCAATGGCAGGCTGTATGTGCAATCTAGGTCGTTATAGTAACCACAGAATTTGCAAAAAGCTGACGTTTATTGTGACTGTTGAAACCCCTGCAACATCAACTTGTTTGTAAATAGCCTGCTTTGATTTAAAGATTGAGCATACGAAAAGGAAGCTCTTGCATATATCGAATTAGTTGAAAGATATACACAATACATTCAAGTGATGATAGAATGTTGCTACATAAATATGGGAAGCGGACGATGTAGGAATGAAATTGAACCGTTTCTCATAAAGTTGAGTTGATAGTTTTCCGTTAATGGCTATGTTAAATAAAATTTCTAAGTATGAAGCAGATATGGACGAATCTTTGGCGTCTTTTATTTCTAGTGCACTGGGATATATGGAATCGACATGTGAATGAAAATGATAATTATCATTAATAATAAATAAAACGTCGTCAATATATTGAATCAAATGCTACCGCTAGAGTTTTTTTTCTTTTGATATATCCAGATGAACTCGAAATAAAGGACATCACGGAATCTGATATATCTGCTGTAAATTTGGATATTTTACTTGGTATTGACTCTAATGGCAGACTGACAAGTACATAATATGATAAGCGTGATGACTAACTTTGCGATCGTCAACTTTCCTTTTCTATGTAGTAATATACCACTATCACCTGGTTATGGTATGTTTATTTCCCGGTTGATTCGATACAAAGAACATGCTATACGCATGAAGAATTTTCAAAGGAAAACCAACTGCTAAGAAGTTGATGATGCAAGATTATAGCAAATGTCTTTTAAAGTCATAATTTCGCAAATTCTACGGTCGTTATAATGACCTTGTTTGCGGTTACAAAGTATCACTTTAAGTCATATGTTGACTGATTTGTTTCATACCTTTTGTTAGACTGTCATTTTCCCACTAGATTTGACTACGGGCAATCCCGTTTACTTTATTTCAACTAAGCGCGCACAGCGTGTGTGAGCAGTCAGCAGAGGATGCTTACTCCTCCATGGCACCTGATCCTACCTTCGCTTTTGTCGGAGGTTGCCCTACACTCGATTTTATATATGTTTTTTTTTGGATTATGATTACATTTTGTTTTTAATAAGTCGTTCCGCTAACTTATCAAAGTCTTTTCTCCTGCAACATATGTCCTTGAAAACAGATGAAGTAAGTCTATGATGTCTAGCGTCATGCCATAATTTCGTGCTGCTTTGCTCCCTAGTTTGCATGAGTCTCGATTTCTAAAGAAATAAAATGTTCTCTTTTAGTCCGGCATACAGATCGTAGTCTTCTTTGTTCAACACCACAGAATCTGACATATCTGCTTCATATTTGGATATTTTACTTAACATTGACTCTAATGGCAGACTGACAACTACATTATATGATAAGCGTGATGACTTTGCCTTGCAATCGTCAACTTTCCTTTTCTATGTAGTATATACCACTATCACCTGCTTATGGTGTGTATATCTCCCAGTTGATTCGATACGCAAGAGCATGCTATGCGTATGCGGACTTTTTAAAGCGAGGTCAAGTACTAACAAAAAAGTTGATGATGCAGGGTTATAACAAATCTCGTTTAAAGTCATCATTTCGCAAATTCTACGGTCGCTATAATGACCTTGTTTGCGATTACAAATTATACTAAGTCATATGTTGACTGATTTGTTTCATACCTTTGTTAGACTGTCATTTTCCTTCTAGATTTGACTACGGGTAATCCCGTTTACTTTATTTCGACTATGGCTCACGGCGGTGTGACGGTCAGCAGAGGATGCTTACTCCTCCATGCACCTATCTACCTTCGCTTTGTTGGAGGTTCGTGTTGCCCTACACTTGATTTGTATATGTTTGGATTATGATTACGTTTGACACAATGTTAACTTCGCCTTTTTGTATAGTATTTAACACCATGTTAACTTCGCCTATTTGCATTTGACAACGGATAATTCCGTTTACTTTATTTCGATTAAGGGCTAACGGTGGGTGTGACTGGTCAGTAGAGGATGCCTACTCCTCCACGCCATATGATTCTGCCTTTGCTTTCGTCGGAGGTCCATGTTGCCCAACACTCGACGTTGTATATTTGGATTTGGTGGGGGGGGGGGGGGTATGGTTACGTTTAATACAATGTTAACTTCGCGAATTTATAAGGAAGCTTTTGAATAAGAATATAAAACCAGGTCAGCTAACAAAGGAGCACAACACATGTTCATGGGATTTCCAACAGACTGATCACAAAATCCACAAAGGTATTGTCAATAAGGAATTCCTGGATTGCTTTGAGATCAACTTCAAAGAACTTGTACGTAGAATCAGAGTGGCGTTTAACAAAGTAAATTTAGAATGAGTGATCCCTAAATAGAAATATTTTCTTCTCTGTTGACGCACCTGTGTATCATGCTAAAATCTAGTCTTCAGTTTGTTTTGATATTGTTGATTTGAGAAAATTTCTGAAGTTTCAAATTTACTACAAGTTCTTCAGAGTTTTTTTCAGAATCCATATTCTATTTATAGCACTTTCTGGAATATATTGTTTGTCTGACGTTTCTTCTTCACATCTGTCAATATTTAATGAGGAGTTACGACACCTGGGTTTAGTGGAATATTTAGAGTGTACTAGTTCCAGCTATCTTTCTTTGTAATGTCTGGTACACTAAATTTGACAGAGTTTGCGTAAAAAAACCGGCGATTTAAAGCTTCTTAGTGATTTGGATGCAATGGATAATACATGTATAACAAACAATGACGAGAAATCTGTTTATCTGTAGTTTATGTTTTTGCCACAAGGTCATCGAAAACGTAACCGTCTGTTGACACTTAACAAAGAAATTATTTGGTCTGGCCTCATTAAGAGAACTTGTATGTAGATGGAATTCTGTCAGCGTACATGTGTAGCTGTCGTGCTTTAATGCTGAATAGAGATTTTTTAATAAACGGAATATAAAGCATTCAATTTTCTTTTATAACAAAATATGACTAAACATATACACAAAGGAATGGTGTTTTACAGTTATAATGGAACGATTTTAATAATAAGACATGTCCATTAAATCACATGAACTGCGCTGTACAAATGCAGGTTTATGATTATATAAAATATATAGTCAAAGTCTACCGAAGCATTACCACCTTTATAAATGTTCTATGAGGGCATCTTTATCATAATTGTCTTCTGAGGATTTGGCGTTACAATTGCTAATGATATTTATGTACGGCTTCTCTAAAACTGCCATTACATCAGAACAGGATTTCGAAATTCGCCGTAGACGCTTTGCATTCTGGGATACACTGACGTAACAATCGTCATAAAGGAAATCAGACAATGTGACGAATGTGTAATCCCTTTGAGAGCATGCGTCGATGGTATTATGTTGTTCTTCATGCGTGGTTTTCTTCGAAACTTTCTCGTCGTTAAAAGGTTTATCGTA
>CAJDSM010000710.1:2787-38703 GCA_903981925.1 Ostrea lurida | reverse complement strand
AAGCAAAAGTTGCAGGGACGTTTGTTAGTGACACCCACAGTTAAATAGATCAGTGACGATTCACTGTACCACTGGACTTCATCTTACGAACGAGATTTTTAAATTCCTTTTTTATTTTCATTTTTAAATAAATATTTCATTTTATTGGTTGCAATGTTAGCTGTTCATTACTGTATTTCAGCGAACTATCACAATTAATTACTGTATGCATAAGAAAGACGAATGTAATATAATTCCATGTACTTCGAAAACATGCAATAACTCCTTTTGAAATAAAAATACATTGTAAAGGTCAGTTATTCATGCCACCTTGTTGAGAACCAAAGCTGCCGTTTGGAAAATATGATAATGACGTGTGCATATTTATAAAGATTGGACCATGATAAGTGATATACGTACCATCTCTGCATGATAAAATTTTGTATTGCTTTGAATTAACATATAATTTATCTCTCGTCTTCCTCATTACTTACATATACATTCATTTGTAAAGCTAACAATGTAAGGATAACGATGGACTATAATAATGTACACGATGAATTCGCCTTACTATAAATAACTCTTGTCGCTGGATTGAAATTTCTATAATTGTTGAAAACATTCTTTTTTTTTTTTTTAAAACCAGTAAACCAAAAAGAAAGGGGGAAATCCGTGGGCATTGGCTTGCGAGTTGCTCTCTATATCATATTTAGTACCTCGTTTTAATACATTTTGATTTACATAATCTCCTCCTCATTACATCGTAAATGATTCATTTTCATTCAAGTACATGTACGTATTTTTACATCTAAGCCATATGGGTTGCAAATTCCATCAGGTGGTCACGTGGAGGATATTCCAAAATAGGATCTGGATTCAATCTCTCACCAGAGGGCGTTGTACGCTACACTCCAACACCTCTGTAATAATCTGCATTACGAAAATCTTGTAAAACGTACAGTTTTTTTGTTAATATTTATAGAATTTTTATCGTTATCATATTAAAAACGGAAAGACCTCTTTTGGGCATATTGTTGGGTATTAAAACGATAAACTACAATAAAACAACATTCAAATTCTTTAAATGTTACCAATCGTCATGAAATTTTATGTGTGACCAGATGACATATAGATGAACATACAATGAGATAATTTCGGTTATTATTTTGATAATTTTGGAGATAAGCGGTAATTGCAGTGAGTACGACTACCCGACCTACTTTACAGACGATAACAGAGGTGTACGTGAAGCTTGCGTAACGCGCCCTCTGGTGAGAGATTGATCTGGATTACATAGTTAATGGTACATGTAGGCATGGTATCATGATACAGATTCATCTGTATTCTTCTAGTCCATTGAAAATGAATGTTCTTGACACAGAAGGGCAATTTATACGACATTATGTTACCTTTGGTGATTTGGCAGCATATACAATGTATTATTATCAATAGATGCACAGTGTATCAAAATTGACAAATTGAATGCTCGTTTGCTTTTATAAGGATGTGGGAGCATAATAATGAGGAAAATGTCACAAGACACATGTTTGGTTGAGTGTATGAAATGCAATATATTTATTTCATGTACAGATAATTGAATATGATAAAACTAGGAATAAGGCGATTATATATATCAAGAGTTAGTTGCATCAAGGTATAACGCGGTTGCTTTGTCGGAAGTAAGCTCATTCTGGCCCACCTGACGTCCGTAGTCAAGGGGCACGACTGTGTCCTGATACTGAACAGAGCTTTCGCTGGAGTCCGACAGAACAGGCTTATCCAAATGTGCATGCATACGCGGAGTTATTTCAAGTACAGGGTCTAAATAATTTGCACATCCAGCTGGTGAGGAGGGACCGGCTCCCTGCTCGTCAGAATCTATGACCTTGGTATAGATGTGGACTGGTGTTTGCGGTTCTAAATAGGATTCCCGGCTACAGTCAGAATCTGTGGCTCCTTGGGATCTCACATCAGCCCTATCTGGGATTTCTGGGATTTCAATGATTTCCTGATATCTGTGTCCAGGTGTCTGTAATTCACAGTTTAATACATTGTATTTGTTTCTGTCTTTTGTAGATTCCTTATTTGATCTATTTACGGCATTAGGTAGGTCAACCAAAGCTCTTTCGTCAATGTCAGAGTATATTTCAGCAATTTCTTCCTGTTTCACAGTCATTCGTCTTTTCCGTTTGGATTTCGATATTTGTTTATATACGCCTTGAATGATAATAATTACTAAGCATAGTGTTATGGCACAGCCCACTGCCAGAATAATAATGTTCGTGTTGTTTTCCTCTCTCATCACCGGTGTAGTAATAATAAAGTTGGACTGTGTAAAGCCTACACTAGATAAGTCAATCCTCTCGTGTGAAAATGGCGGTGAAGTTGTTTGGGTGCTTATGGACGATAATATTATGGTTGACGTTTCTGCAATATTGTATGGACGGCTAGTTTTCTCCGCCTCTAAAATATATACCAAGAGTATGAGATATAAACAGTTCTTGTAAATAATGAATAGCACATTGTCATAGTGTTAACCTCTGTTTGAACCAAATATGATGATGCAAAATCAGTAATCATTAATGTTTCGAATTCTTTCAAAGTTAGCATTCGTTCGCCAATTTGTAGATAATGGATTCGAATTTCTCTACTATTTCAATTCTTCCTTACTGTATTGGATGAATAATGAAGGGATACTGAAGATTGTTGAATGATCTACATCAACATAAATGTCTATAATTAAGTTATGGTGAAAGTGAAAAGTAGATTAAATTCACATGACTAATGGATGATGATAAGCCGACCTTTTTGGAAACGTGAAATGAAATTAATCATTTACCACACACATTCTTAGACAATTTGATTTTTCTTATTTCTACCAAGGGCGGATAACTCTTTAAAAAGTTTCACGTTTCCATAAAAAGAAAGTGTTTGCAACTTTTTACCAAGATATTTGTATGAAAATATCATTTCTTTGAAAAATAATTTCATAAAACATGCTGTTCCAATATACTTCAATGTAAAATTCCGGGTGAAATAAATGATTCAGAAGCAGTAATCAAAATTTTGAAAATTCCAATGGTGGGATATTTTAATTTGATGAACCCTTCAACATACCATGATTACGAAAATCCCACCATCCATTTACTAGATATGAAATATGATCATTAGATATTAAATGCCTTAATTCTCTCTATTACCAAATAAAGTAAAGCAGACTTATTTCAGGCTTGTTTATGTGTTTCTGAATAACATTTGAAAATATCATTGTAGCTTTTGAAGACTCACCCAACTGAGAATTGGTTAGAGATATACTTGAAACAAATTTTACCTGGTTTATTGCAGCCATAGACGTGGTGGCAGTAGGTTTTGTTACAGGGAGTGCACGGTGTTGTGCAGAAACGTCCGTAAAATCCATCGGGACAAATCTCCCTACAGTCGGTCCCGTAGTATCCTGGAGAGCATTCTAAGACAAAGGGAGATTATTACATTTCATATACAGTAAAACCGTTCATAATGAATGTTTCATTTTGTCCTTTGAAAGGACATAGACACATTTTGAGCTAAATATATTCAAATTCAATGTCATCCGAGAGATTCATGACCTTTTTATGCGGAACACTTTGGAAAGGTACTTTCATTATATAATGTCAGCCGGTATCAATAATCATTTTTAAAACATATAAATAATGCTTTTCTCTGTTACGAAAATCCAATCTCTACCCAGAGTTATCGTTCCCGCTACGCTCCACTTATACCTCTGTCAACGTCTAAATGCCAAGATTCTTCCAAAACTTTTATTTGTCTAATGCATCATAAATAAAACAATTGACCAGTTTTATTTTTTGTGTTTTAAATCTTACAGTATGATTATATGTGGGAAATTAAATCAAATATTTTATTTAACCGTACTTTACAACGGATTATTTTTTCCTGCGCGTGTCTCCGGTTTATGGACTATTTCTTAGACGTTGACAGAGGTATAAGTGAGCGTAGCGGGAACGATAACTCTGGGTAGAGATTGTCGACAAGCACCCGGTATTAAAAGTGAAAGTAATCACACAACGTAAGGAAAAGTAATCTGGTCTATTGCAAAACTTATCATAATGAAAACGTGAACTATCATTTCATATTCTGAGAAACGCTCCTTCCCAACGACAAAATACTAAATGGGAGGATTTAGAATATACAAAACATGTTTTTGTGCCTTTTACATATGTATACCTTGAAGTAAATTATGCAGTGACGATAAATATATTTGGTACTTACCGACACATTCATCGTCTTCGAACCGGAAGTTATAACAACATCCCTGCTCAGATCTGAATTTAGAAATTTGAAACGAATGCCAAATATGACGAGGAATGTAACCAGGCATATTCATTATAATTAAAGTACATACTTATACCTTTCTGGACAGTCCCCTTTATTCTTTTGCGAAAATCCATGAAGGAAAAGACAACAAAACATGGAAATCAACAGATAGATGCTTTGATTATGAAACATTTTATATAAACCGGAAATTTTTAACAAGTGCACCGCTAAGCAGAGCATCCCCTCGCGACAGGAAATTTCATGAGCATGTGAAAATAGGCCAAATATTTCCGTGCACTGGACTTGTGTAATTTCACGAAACTGTTATGTATTACCAATTATTATATTATTATCATTATTATTTTATTCATTTATAAAGCGCAAAATTACATATAGTTTCTATATCATTGTTGACCAGTGCCAAAAAAAATTCAATTTTGCACTTCACGTAACTTTTTTGAGAAAAATTATTACTTAATAATAAGGCTGAACTCGGCGGTGCAACTTCCAACGTCAAACTTTTCTCGCGGTATTTTGCAAGTAACATGAAATCCTTTTTGTTTTAATTTTCTTCAATCTTTAAAACCCGATGTACCCAACGTGCACACATATCCTATGTATTTCCAAAATTATCAGATAGATTGTTGTGAACAGACTATTTACTGATTCAAAGAAAATTCTTCAAGTTCTCGTATGGCCCGATGTCTGTCTTTCCGAATAGCGTCATCAAGTATTTTTACCGTTTCTCGTCAATTTCCATTAGCCTCCGGCTTCTCTTTTCCGGCTATTGTTTTCACATCCTTCAGAAAATAATTTGTGACATTTGGACACCAGAAAACGAAAAACATTTTCCTGCGCTTTTGTCAACCTATACTTCTGGTGAATCTTTGTTGGGGGTCAATCCGAGTTTCGTGCAAAATTGTATGACTTCTCGGTGCACCGCGTTTGACGTCGATATTTCCCTGGACATTTGCACCTTCTACAACTGTAACTGTCGCACGATATGGCATAATGAAGTTAAATATTACTTCTACGTCATAATGATAAAAATTTTCAGGGTACGTAACTCCTATTTCAAAAATACACTCCCAGAAATGAAATTAACAATTTTTTTCCCGCGATTGTTATTCTGTTTCAAATTTTCTATTTTAACAATGTGCTGCTTTACGCTTCTCTATGATGGAACCCCCCATTTTTTCCATTTAATGTATTGGGTTATTGTTTGGTCTTCATGTTGTAAGTAATTTCTCAGTGACAACTGAAATTCCACGGAATATTGGGACAACGCTCGAAAATGTCCTTTCTTCCATCCACGCCCCTTGCTGCTCTCACTTTACACCACCCTTCGTATTTCTCTCAGCGGAAAAGGTATTTTTTTTTTTTATATTTATAGACACACAGATGGAAAATTTACGGATACATTTTATGGTCTTGTACTTACATGTATGATCATATGTATACCATTATAACCATGGTGTTCTCAGCAACAAAATTTGTTTCATTGTTTGTAACCAAGGGATTTAATGATTTATACTTAAAAATCTCTAATATTTCATCCGATGATAAATTAAAAGACAAATTCATTAAATTTTGTACATCATCTAAACAAATTATATTGGCACTACACCTTAAATGTCTATCAAGGAAAGGTTTCACAATATATTGAGTGAACTACACGAGGTACATGTATACCAACGGACTAGTACAAAACATCTTGCCGGTGGTGATGGAGGTGGTAAACTTCTGTAACTGTCCTACAAAAAGTTGAACAAAATATGCTGATCATGATAATTTTCTGAGGATTTGCGGCCATAAAGTGTTACTAAAGTGTAACTTGTACAAATTCAACAATGCCCCACAACTCCTATAAAATTTGTCAAACCAAATTGATGAACTGTATTGTTTTACGTCCCTTTTAAGCATATGGAGACGTCACCATTGCTGGTGACGGGCTGCATATTTAGGCCTATGCTCGGCGTACATGGCCTTTGGGCAGGGAGGGACACCTACAGTGACACGGGACCTAGATTATTGCGGTCTCATCCAAAGGACCGCCCCATTAAGTCGCCTCTAACAATATTTGATGAGGGAATATAACAAACTTACATACATGTATGATACATGTAACTAATAAAACAAAATTAACAAAATCTGTTGAGCGGAGTGAATGTCAATGGTGAAATCTCCATATGAGTGAAATATTCTCGAGTGGACATAAAACAATAAATAAAAAAAAATCTTTTATGTCTATACATTTCCTTATTATGTGATTTATATCTTAATAAATGACCATTAATATTCTTTTGTCGATTTAGTGATTTATTATATTATATCACTGAATTCATGATTAGTAGGAACATTTTAACAGTTAAAAGGTACATGTTTTTGCATAGAAAGAATCATGTAAATACATATTAATGTACCAGTCTGTTCTCTGCATCATCGAAATCCTTTGTAGCTTGCATTCTAGGAAATGTCGCATCGCAGGAAGTAACATACTTAGTATGATTTATCATATATATATTAATATGAAATCAGATGATCAGATTTTCAAGGAGATGCTCCGACTAAACGCCCACTTTGGTCCGCATTGTAGATGCTTTTAAACTCTGATTTCCTTTACCAGACTGAATATTTATTAATAAATCACTTCGTACCAGGATTCATCATCACTAAACATTCCATGTGCCAGCAAACACATCATTTTCAGGGACGGATCCAGGATTTGAAGTTAGAGGGGGCGAAACTTTGAGGCAGGGATCGCCTTGGATCTCCCAGTAGAACCCGGACAACGCCTGGTGGGGGTCCAGGGGGGAAGCTCCTGGATTTTACAAATTTTATAGGACTTGATGTATGTCTCGCGCCATATAGTAATTTTTGATATTTTCTGTCATTTTTGATGATGTGAAAATTATATAATGACATAAATTTTAAGAATGGTTTGTAAAACATACAAATTTTCCCAATAAAAGTAACAATAAATCAACAGAGATTGTCGTTTATTTCTCTGAGAGTCGGGGGGAAAATGAAATTTGAAAATTTTATAGGGGGCGCGTCCGGCGCGCGCCCCCTCTAAATCCGCCACTGATTTATGTAATTTTTTTTGCTATTAATTAAGCAACGGAATATTGACGTGTTATAATATTTCCTGGTGGCAGCAGATAACCTCAGGCACGTTACAATTTTTGGTTAATCAAAAATTGAAAACACGGCGAACAAATACAACTTTTATGACTTCAATTTATCCACAGTCAACGTATCATGTTCGTGTAGCAATGTTTTGTCATCATGAGCATAATGTGTTTACGTCTTTCACCTGATTCACAAAAACATGCTCAATTTTTAGATCGAGTTAGTCTACTGACAAATAACTTCATATTGCATTGATTTTGACTACAAGCAACTCCGTTTACCTGATCAAGATAGGGGATCACTCACGGTGGGTGTGACCGGACAACAGGGATGGTTCCTCCTTATAGGATCCTGATTCCACCTCTTGTGTGTCCAGAAGTCTGAATGTGTCCTTCTCTTGATTTTGTATATTTATGAGATTTACGAGATGGATCACTTCTCCTAATCTGCATATACTAGAAAAGTAGGGGAGCTTATGAACATACGGAAATGTGTTTGGAGACTTATTTTTTCTCTATATGGTCATAGGCAGCGCCCTTTTGGAGGTTCACTCCCCTGAGTCTCCTCAGGTTTACATGTAGGTTATAAAGAAGTGGTGTGAATCAAATGTGAATTCTACAAAATTCGAAATCATAAACGGCTACGTGACGACCCGGGTTAGAATAGGTCCTCAGTACCCCTTCCTTGTCGTACGAGGCGACTAAATGGGGCGGTCCTTCGGATGAGACCGCAAAAACTGAGGTCCCATGTCACAGCAGGTGTAGCACGATAAAGATCCCTCCCTGCTCAAAGGCCCTGAGTGCCGAGCATAGGCCTAAATTTGCAGTCCTTCACCGGTAATGTGAGTGAAACATTCTCAATAGGGACGTAAATCAACATACCATCAATCAATGTAATCAAAAAAGGTTTTAGAACCAACAAAACGCATGTAAAAGACAATTCTTCACTGTATATTAAATAGATAGAACGTTCTATCGTTAAAATGACAGATGTCCTCCGGACCCGGTTTAACGATAGAAATTTCACCCCTATATTCGCTTCGTAGCAAAACGAAATTTGTAAATACGGTCTGCATGGGCCATAAAGTGAGTGAAAAGTGTTGAAAAATACCTGTAAATGAATTTAAAACCACTGTTTCAGTGATATTTGTATTATAATAAAGATTTCAATATATATTATCATGTTGACTGACTCCCGCACTTCCGGGAAAATGACGTCCAAATTTGAATCTGAAATTTCAAATTACTCGTGCGGACACATTTTTCTTTGGGATTTTTTCATTAAAGGATTCACAAATATAAAGAAAAGGTGATGGTTACTACTAAATACGACCTAATTTTTGTGCTTCATTCTATCTAAAAGGTGTGAAATTAATTTCGGAGTGGATCCACTCCGATTTGCTCATGCGAGTATAGGGAAGATTTCTAACTGTGATGAGGGGACCGAGTCACAGTACAGTCAGAATATTCTAACTATAAATTAAAGACTTTAACAACAAAAAATGGAGAAAGGAAATACTCATATCTAGTAAGGAGTCATTCAAAATTTACTATGATTGTAAACACCACTCGATTCTACGGGCAAGTACTCTGAAGTTGACATTAAGAAGATACTGGAATTCCTCGCTGACAATATACAAGTATTTGTACAATGTGGTCTTTGGTGATCAGGACTGCAACAGGCTGTTATAAATCACGATTGTGAGCGGACTTGTATTTATGTAGCAATATTCTATCATTACTTGCAAATGATGTTGACGTTTCTTTGTTGATTGGATACACACGAGCTTGTTCTGCGTATGACCAGTTTTCAAATCGAGGGAGGTTTCTATAAGTGGTATTATTGGGGTTTCACCAGTCTTATTTTAAAATCAGCATTTCATTGGACAAATTGCTGTCTGGCAAATTTAATACAAATTGTTAAAGGGATAGTGTCACTCATTTTGTCCAAAAATTTAAAATGAATCAAAATGAGCCCTAATAGCTCATACAGATGCTTTTCTGTTAAAAATAAAAAAATTATGTATTTATCTGTATTTATTTCCAAATCTAAAACGTGTTTGATCTTAAAATTATGTCCCGTTAATTTTTGGCTTCCTGGACAAAAATTCAATTCACTATATATAAGGTCATTCCTATTTTAAATTTTGAGGAACATACATTCATTTCTAAGCTGTAATAACTGCAATTCATATATATTTTATTATATTCGAAAGGAATAAGATGATTTAAGATGAGAGAAAAAATTCCACCAAAATGCGTGATACTATCCCTTTACACACTGGTTTTCATTGCGGATTGCTCTGTTCACCTGATGAAGATAAATATTCACGGCAATTGTTACCGGGGACGCCTTCTCACCACTGGTATATCCAATGATATTTAAATTGCTACCCAACGTTTTGATTTCATTCGTTATACATGTATTTAGTAGAATCCAGACAACATACCGATGCTTTTGTTTTTCAGTGATTGCAGAAAAAGGGAGATTCTCTATCATCTAAAGAGCCTAGCAAGTATCACTGCACGATGGTGTACCAAAGCGGTAACAGTTCTCGAGTCATTTTAGCGTTATTGGGTGTGCTTTCAGCGACCAGAGTGCAAAGTACACGTAACAACGTGTAACTTATAGTTTTTCATTTTTTGTTTAATTCTGTGACCGTGTGCGTTTTTCTGAAAGCTGGGGATTTTTAGCAAATATTGATGCAAAGAAATAAAGATTTGGGGGGTGGGGAAAAAGTCTTTAGGGAGTCTAAAAACCACGTGTCTTTATTTTCAAAACCTTTGTTTTACGAGTACACGTACCAAGGGCTAAACGAGAAATTAAATGATGACGTGTAACTGACACACGTAGAAGTACGCGTTTGCTAAACCTCTCCAATGACTGAAACGATTTTTCTTTAAATATCTCCAAAGTGAAGATCACCTCAGATTCAAGAACACGAATATAAGTTATTGGTACATTAATGCTTCAGAATAGTCCAGCACATGATTTCAAGTAAATAGGAATGAACAACAGTTTGGTTTAAACATGACAATATCAAAGAGTTAAGTATTTATCTTTTGTTTACCAGAATGAACAACATCGAGATAAGTGTTATGCTGATCATGATTTACATGTACAACATCTAAGTAAGAGCTATCAGGGTCTGTGTCGTCTGCATCGCCATGATCCACGTCACTGAATTCAGTTGTAGTGTGGGGATTAATTACATCATCATATTGTGACGAGGATCTATTTTGTGGCCTATCGAGTGTACGCGTATTAACAACAGATTCATCCGCTGGAGCTGGATGTGTATCTATGTCTGTCACCTGGATGTAGCTGTGTCGTTTCGACTGTCTCCGAGGCTTTAGATAAGAAGCAGCACTTCCATCTGAACCGTTGCTGCTGTCTGTCGAAGAATTGTTGGTGTCCTGACTACAGGAAGATTGTTCGAAACATTTTTGGAAATCGTCTATTTTCTGGTATGAATTGCATTTTGCAGTGTACAGATGCTGAAGGGCGCTTTCTTTTCTACCTTGTTCTGTTACGTCCAAGTAATGCTGGTAGTTTATAGCAACATTCATGTCGTTTATTTCATGATATACTTCTTCTCGCTCATCAGTTTTATTTTCTTTTATAGAATTCTTTCTTGCATTTTTCTTTTTCTTCAAGCGCATTTTCAGACACATCTGCATTATAAGGATGGACAGAAATAAGGCAATGACGCCCCCTGTTCCGGCTATTACCAAGGTGTAGTCATTCGGTTTGTCTCGTGTGACCTGTGGAATGATGCTTTGGGTACTTTGTACTGGAGTTTTCTCTAATGTTGTGCCAATTGGTGAAGTATTTGATGAAAGTTGAAGAATGGATGATATATCTGCGGACCGTGCAGAGGTCCATATTATATTGGATTCCGTTGATACGCCAAAGGGAGGTGAAGAGTGAAACGTTGGATCTGCAATTTTCATTAGATCGAAATTAATTATACTATAATATACAATTATTTCTGTTTTTGAGGTCAATACGATGATTTAGACACCTGAGAAGTACAATATTCACCGAGTCCAAAGGGCGAGGTGAATATTTTACTTTGAAGATGTCTAAATCATCGTATTGACCGATAAAACAGCAATAATTGTTTAATTATATGATTACGTGATTTTTACCTTCAAGACTGTTCTTTGCTTTAATTGTAAGGAGGTGAATCGATCAATCGCGGCAAGTTAGCTGAGATCCAAAAAGTCAATAAATCCTAATATTCACCTGAAGGGTCACGTGGAGATGAATATGAGGAATCATTGACTTTTACTTTGTTGGATCTCAGCCAATCAGAGAGCTAGGAAATATTCAATCATATAATAATACAATTTAACAAATTCATTGAGTTATGAAATACTAGTGACAAAATAGGTCAGACAATATAATTTCTAAAATTTACCACTACATCCTGTATCGAAGTTACATTTTTGACAAGACGGTGAACATGTCTGGCTGCAGAGGTATCCATATCCAGGTGGCTTACATTTACTGTCGCAGTTAGTACCAAAGTATCCCGGTGGACATTCTGTTAAATATCAAATACATCAACTTTACTTGTAACCCTCAATGTGATTGGTTCATTTCACTTAAAGTATATCGTTTGGGGCCTAATCACTACAGTAGGTATAGACCTCCTTTTACAGGGTACCTTATGTTATCGTCCAAACAATAAATAAAATAAAATGAAAATATTCAATGGACACGTGATAGTTCTTGTTCTAATCAACAAGCCTAAGATGTTCATGTCTTGCATGTCGTGTATTGTTTTATTTGCTGTGTAAACGGGCCTTCAGAACAAGATCTATTCCTTATGCTCGACAGATGTTTACAGAGTTTTTGACTTATCAGTATTTACACAGCAAGTTTTGACATGCATGTCAGAACTTGCATCTTCAAAAGGTCCTCCAGATGAGTGGTATTGAGAACCCATTCTAACCTGGATTACCACGTGAGTATGGCATTTCATCAATGACCATTTTGGCCCCATCCTAATACCAAAACCCTTCCCCTAGGGTCACGAAATTTAATATTATATTAGAAAACTCCCTGCTCATTCCAAACATCCATTTAGTTTTAATTTACTATCAATAGCATTAAAGAATATGTTTTTCAAATGTTTTACACATATTCACTATGTACCAAGTTTGGCCCCGCCCTGGGGTCAGAACCCCTACCCCGGTGATCACCAAATTTACAATTTTGGTAGAGGCCTTCCTGCTCTACATCACTATGCATTTAGTTTCTCTCCGGCATGTGCGGTTGTAAAGAAGAAGATTTTAAAACATTGGTCACTTTTGGGCAGTTTTTGCCACCCAACCCCCAGGGGTGCAAGAGGCCTGAAATTTACAATTTATGTGCCCCTTGTCCCAAAGATGCTTCATGCCAAATTTGAAAAGAATTGGACTGGTAGTTATCAAGAAGTTAAAAATGTTCAATTGTTAACGGACGACGCACGTCGACGGACGAAGACCAATTGCAATAGGTCACCTGAGTTTACTCCTGAGTTTACTCAGGTGACCTAAAAAGCGCGATTCGCGCTATTTTTCAAGTCCGTGGGCCATAATTCAGCAAATGTTAAACACCGGAACAAAATTCGAATTTTGATCAGTTATTTTGTCATTTTAAAGCACTGGACCATATATCAATACATATTATCTGCAAGGATGACCCTCAAAAAGTGCGGAAAAGCTTAAAAATTTGCGTTACTTTTTTAAGTCCAAGGGCAATAAACTTGCAACAACAAAAAAATGGACCGGAACGACATTTTAAACTTAATCCATAACTTGTCATGGTAGAGTAATGAACCAAATTTCAAATATATCCAGCTGCAAGAATGACGGGAAAAGTAGGGAAAACTGATTTGCCGGACTGACAAACTGACGGAGTGCAGGCCTAGACCATATCGTTTCCGCCGGAAGGGGACTACTTATGAGAGTTCTTTTACTCTTCTTTTAAATTTAGGAGTTTCAGACAAACAAACAAAATTGTCTTATCCCGCAATCTTTGATACGGGGCATATACATGTGATATTCCGATATAGTGATCTTTAAAGACATGGACACGTTTTGAATTAAAAATGTTCAAACTTTAAGGATTGCCAATTTTGATGTTTAAATGCTTCATCATGTTATTTCTAGTGGTCCAAAAATTGAAAGTCAGTTGTTGAGTTACAAGTAAGATACAGCGCTCACAAATCTTCGCTATGTAAACAAGCTCGAACCTTGTTTATGTTTACAAAAAGATTGCTTCGTTTTAAACTATATGAGATGTGAGAAACACTAGACACTGTTTAATTGTGTTTAGAATGAAGTTCTAATTTGAAAAGAAATCTGCTTTAAAATGGAATGTTTAGTACATATTCAATATATGCAGAAATCATGCTCGGGCTTTGTTTACATAACAAAGAATTATAAGTGCTGTATCTCACTTGGAATCAACAGATGACATTCAAATTTTCCTGACCATTAAAAATACCTTAGTCAAGCATTGTAACATTAAAATAGCAATCTAAAATTTGAACAGTTTTTAGTCAAACGGTGTCCATGCCCCTTTAATACATGTACACTGTAATATATACATGTAGTGCAAAAGTAGAATTACATACCTAAACACGAGTTTTCAACCATATAAAAATTATAACAGCATGTAGTGGAATTTCTGTAAGAAAATTAAAACGTACGATCATTTCTGAAAAATCAACTGTTAACTGCAAAACGCTCAATTTAAAACATAAAGAAATACATGCAACTATACGAACATTTGCCTGCACATGGTAATGGTGGCAGAAAGAATATTTAGTGTAAATGAAGCGGAAGTTATGATTAAAGTGATGTTTGTTCATTATCCAACGCTTCACCAGGAAATACATGTACCAAATACACGACACAGGCAGGGATCTCACTTTTATGTTAAGTTGTGACAAGGTCCGAACCTTTTGCTACCCCTTTTACAGACATAAATGCAACTGATGGATCTTAATGACAACAATCCTGTACATGTAGGAGAAGGGGGGAGGGGGTAGGGTCGGGAAACCATAAACACAAATAAATTTCAATTTGGCTTTTAGGAAGATCCTTTGCAATGGTAATTTTTTGTCCTTTCAAAATCCAATCATTATCCTGTGGGAGAAAAAAAATCCCAATAGGAATATTCATCCCATTATTATACCCCCGGTCCGAAGGAGAGGGGGTATACTGTTTTACCCGTGTCCGTTATTCCGTCGCACCTTTTCGTCACATAATTCTCAGCAACTATATATCACTAGCTACTGATATTTTGCATGAAGCTTTATATAGGTATGATGTATCGTGGGTGTGCATTTTCAAATTCATCGGAAGTATATTTCCTGTTTGCCGAGGACTTGGAATTTTTTAAATATAGTGCTCCTATACAACATTTCTCAGCAACTATGTATCACAGGCTACTGATATTTTGCATGAAGCTTTATACAGGTATGATGTATCGTGGGTGTGCATTTTCAAATTCATCGGATGTATATTTCCTGTTTGCCGAGAACTTAGAATTTTTCATATATAGTACCCATATACAACATTTTTCGTAACATAATTCTCAGCAACTATGTATCACAGGCTAATGATATTTTGCATGAAGCTTTATATAGGTATGGTGTATCGTGAAATGCATTTTCAGATTCATCGGGCATATAATACTTCTTGTTTGCCATGGACCTGGAAACATGTACAACTATACTGACAGTTTTAATAAGCTTATAGCGGGGGTATCACTAGTGAGCATTGGCTCACATATTTCTTGGTTGTTATCATTTATATAATGAGTACATGTATTAAGGTATATGATTTAGATATCATTTTTGTACTTGTCTTCTCTAACACAATGACATATTTATAATGTGTGTACATTGTACATGTATCTACTCTACTCACATGAACAGGTAGAGTAGTACGGACTGATAAAACAATTCATCTTAGCATATTACGATGAATATTTTTCCCAAGACGGAGGCAGAGAAAGGGAGGAGAAGGACTCGTCAGGTTTCCGATATTTCTTTCAACATGGGTGTAAAAAGCTGTGGTAAGCACACAACATATGTACACATATAGTTTAAAATTTCATTGGATTTCTTTAGATCTAATGTGAATTTTTTTTTTTCAAAATTAAGTTTTTGATAGCAGTAAAACTTTAATCCTTATCTGGTGTGCTTTGTTAAAATGTGATTTGTTTTATAGTGTTGATGCAACAGATGAAGGCAGATATCCATTTTTGGGACGAATGTTGAACCATGGGAAAGGAAAAGAACAAAATTGCAGAATGAGAATTATTGACTTCCATGAAATGCCATATCTTTGCTTATTTGCCATCAGAAATATTGAGAAAGGGAAGGAAATATTGTACGACTATGGTATAGCAGATGTCCTATGGGAAACAAAGGTATACAGTGTGTTATAATATTTTGCTTAATTATACCCCTGCTCCGAAGGAGAGGGGGGTATACTGTTGTACCCCTGTTCGTCATTCCATCCCACCTTTTCGTCACATAATTCTCAGCAACCATATATCAGATCAATCTGAAAAAGAAAAAAAAATTCAGTTGTTAAAACACATTTCACCACTGACCATTCTGGCTCCACTCTAATACCAAAACCCTTCCCCTATTGATAGAATCATGAAATTTACAATTGTGGTAAAAACAAAAAACCTCCCTGCTCATTTTAAATATCTACTAGTTTCACATTAATATAAAAGATGCTTTCCAAATATTTTAGATATAAACACTGTGTACCAAGTTTGTTTTTCCCCGGGTTAGAAATTTTAGCGAGGGAATCACCAATTTTACAGATTTGACAGAGGCCTTCCTGCTTAACATCAGTTCACTGCATTTAGTTTGTCTTACGCATTAGCGGCTGAAGAGAAGATTGATTAAAAATAGATAACTTTTTGCCCCACCCCTAAGGCCCCATGGGGGAGGGGGGGGGGGGCAAGAGTCCTTTAATTCACAATTTATGTGCTCACGTGCACGACGACGGACGAAAACCAATTGCAATAGGAGTTTACTCAGATGACCTAAAAATTTTATCCTAACCACCACCCCCTTCCCATTTCTGCCTTCCCATTTCATTTCATTTCTGTTGGTCCCATTAAAATTTTTAAGACAAGGATTTTAAAATTACGTTAAGTTTTAGAAACTGACCTTACCCCATATACTTATTTGTAAACTCGGAAATTCGATATAATTGCCAATGAAAAATTAAATCGTTTTAAATCTGCATTGTAAGAAGTTATGATTATGTATCTATTTTATGTAATGATTGATTTGTGTTGTTTATGTTTTGCTGACAACATCGGATAAATCAAGTTAACATGAATAAATCTTGAGTACATTTTAAGTGCAAAAAGGTCATCACGACAACCCTAATTTTTCTTTGTAATTACCAAGTTTTCTTTCAATATCGGAATAAAATATTAATACATGTGTACACTTTCCAAAATTTGAGATTACTCCAAATGTGCAAACCTTTATAACATGAATGTTAAAAGGCAAATGTTTTTGCATAGAAAGTATCGTGTAAATACATAATGATGTATCAGTCTGTTATTTTGAGCTTTAATTTAAAAGTTAATCTGCATCGTAGAAAAAATCCCTTTTAAACAAATATTTTCTACCGTACAATTTAGGGAATGCCGCTTCGTAGGAAGAAACAAAATTAGCTTGATGTATCACTCTTATACACAATCTGAAATCAGATCAAAATATCAAGGAAATGCCCCGGCAAAACGCCGACTTTGGTCCGCATTGTAGATGTTTTTAAACTCTGATTTCCTTTATCAGACTGAATATTTATTAATAAATCACGTCGTACAAGGATTCATCATCGCTAAACATTCCATGTACCAGCAAACACATCATTTATATCATATCTTATTAGATAGTTACTTATATCACTTTTCATCAAAAACAGGAAATACGACAAACTTATATGATACACTAGATTACTTTGAACAATGTCTCAACCGTTAACATACCATGTTCGTGTAGCAATATTGTAATCATTGGCATAATATGTTTATTCGCGAGAACATATTTTGGGCATGATAAACACACTACCAGAAAATTTTGACCCCCTAGTCTCTGTGGGGAGTTATGCCCCTTTGAACTTAGAAATTTGCCTTTAATCCTCCTAAATAACTTTGTCATAGCAACTGCTTTGAAACTTGATACTGTATTTAGCAAGGTTATGATATGTAGTCGTGCATATTACCAGGAAATTTTGAATCCTTGTCAGCGCAACGCCTCTGATTTATAGGAAACTTGATATGTAACAAGGACATTACATTTAGTTGTGCATATGACCAGGAAATTTTGATCCCCGAATTTTGTGGGAGGTATTTCCTTTGAACTTAAAATTTTGCCCAAACTCCTCATAAATAACCTTGTTAGCGCAACTACTTTGAATCAAATCAACTGAGAGCACGGGGGGGGGGGGGGGGGCATATATGTTTGCCTCCCAAAACAAACTTTAACTTTCAAATGGAGTTGGGCTACTGGCAAATAAGTTGATAATTCATAGGTTTCAATAGTCTAATTTAATATCAGTCAGCATTTTGTAAATTCCATGGTAGTTATAATTTGCAAATACAGGCTAAGTTGTTACAATACGCAGGCCCTTTTTACATCCTTATTTTGACAAACAGGGGATGCTTACTCCTCCGATGCAACTGATTTTATCTCTGATTGGTCCATATCTGCTTCTTTCTTTCTATAATTACTGTTCATTGTCTTAACTCTGTCATCTGGATCGATATGATTTGCTAATACAACCTGTCATTTGGTCGAATGTTGTCTAGTTTGTTAGGCCGTTTCGTACATGTTGATTTTGACTACTAACTACTCCGTTAACCTGATCAAGGTGGAGGGCTTTTGGCGGTTGTGAAACATTCAAGGATCCTGATTCCACATCTTGTGTGTCCAGAGGTCTTTATTTGTACCACTCTTCCTTTGGTATCCTTTTGGGATCACTGCTCGTTATCTTCACTCTTTTATACGCATACGGGTCGAAAACAATAAGGAAAGGTGTCAAGATGTCTGGGAACTTATTTTTTCTCCACAGGGTCAAAAACAACGCCCTGGTGGAGATTAATTCTCCTGAGACTCCTCGGGTATAGGTTATAAAATAACATGATTGGAAAAGTGGTATAAATCATATGTTAATTCTAAGATCGAGAAGAACTTCTAGTAAATTTGAAATCACAAAACTTTTCTAAAATCGTTAATATCAAAACGTATTCAAGACCATTCCTCACAATAAAAATCAAAGAGTAGACTTTATGACACTATATATAGACAGTTCCTTATTCAACGAAAGAACGGAGGAAGGAAATATCAATATCTAGTGACCAGTCAATTTGAACACCACTCTGGTTCTACGGGCAAGTACATGATACTAAAATGTGCTGGAGTTCCTCACTGACGATGTCTTTGTAGTCTGGTGATCAGGTCTTTTTAAGAGCCATTCTCTGTAAGGCATCAAATCGGTTGGACATGTCAATGTCACCCAATCTTTCTATGAAATTTTTCAGAAAAAATTACATCATATGATACTTGAAATGTATGGGTGTGGTTATTTGATCACTATCACTCGTTGTCATTGGTTAAAGAGCCATTCCTTTAGATAAAAATTCACTATATGTTTGAAAAAATAGGGAAGTTTGCACTTTGTTATTCAAGTTTGAGCTAGGGGTACTATATTAATTCATGAATATTGTGGATGGAAAATTATAAACATAATACTCTTTGTTCCATTTCTGAAAAAATCTGGAGAGCCTATTTTTCATTTCTGTTCAATATTTTTAGAGTGGCTGGGTCAAATATTATGATTTTACCATTTAGAATAATTGACTATTTGTCTACATCAAATTAAAAAAAGTATGCAGCTATTCCCAGTGGAAGCTGTCAGTTGAAATATAAGATAAGACTGTTTCATTTAAATATATCAAAAATAAAAAATGTATGTTATTTGATTTAAGGAAATAAATCGAAGTTTGAAAATCATGTTTTTTGCTAAGAAAAGTGCATAGAGTGGACAAGAGTTATTGTCGCTTTGTAACAAAAAAATTGATAACAAAAAAGCATATTACATTCATCAGTGCATTATGATCATATCCTACTTAGTTTTAGTTATACTAGAATGTGCAAAATTATTTTTAAAAGTGTTTTATATAATGGTCAAATATTTACCTTAAGAAACCAAAAATATCATAAAAATATAATTAATAAATAATAAACATGCACAATATTTTTTGACGGTCTAATTTATATAAGCTCAATTTGCACTCTTCTAGGTTTATCCTCTACTAAACTGATCGGAAACTACTATCTAAACAGTGAGTTTCCCCAATTCTTGTTTAAAACATCTCAAAATAGCAATATAATATTGATAATGCGCAAATGGGACTTGGTAATATAGAGCGCAAGTTCTACATGTTGAAATTTAGTAATGGATAGTCCTAGTATATAGAGAAAGATATGGCTTAAATTTTTAGTCGTGATTTATTGATGTTTTTAAAAGTGGGCACACCTTTTATTTTGTAATATGATTAGGTGATAGAATCCTGGATGAAACTGTTTTTAGAATTTCTTAGGCCTAATGCTTGATGGCACTTTAAAAAATATATATTTGAAAAAAACAACTTTTAAATGTAGTACGATGGTACAGGTAATCATAATATTCTAATCCTGGACCAGTGCAAAACATGGTCATTAATCATAGCATTATTTAAGATGTGTCCTTTGGCCGCCTCTCCCACCGCCCTTTTGAGTTGACCAACATGCATTATAGGATAGTAAAGTATAGTCGTATAGATAAACTCCAAGATGATGTTAAAAAGTCCTTATATCCAGGAGGCTGTCGCCCCTCAACTGGACTTACCCTAGATCTCTGCTCAAGATAACCTACTCCTTTTCCCCCCCCCCCCTCGGGCCGTTTGGTCAAATCGATTGAATAGCCGCCACCAACTGTATGTTTGTCTCGATGAAAATTAGACCATTATTTTTGATAAATGGATCGGCAGTACTTAACCGTTATCTATGCCAAGCCAAGAATTGAAATATTCAGCTTATTGTCCGAATTTTTTCTTTCATTAATTTAGCCTTATGTTCCCTGCAGCCACCCCCGTGAGCGTGAATAGATCGAAATACGAAACTGAATAATCAGGGGGGCGGATCTCTAGATAATTCGCAGTTGGGGGCGCAAACAGCATATGAGGCTGGGGAGGCCTGAGTCCCCAGTGGATCCGGGCAGAGCCTTAGCTGGTAGGGGGCCCAGCCTCCCCGGAAGCTCTCAGAGTTTAAAGATTTGGTAGGGGGGGACTTGATAGATTTGTCCGTCAAAGTGAGTCATTTCTCACTTATATTTCTATATGTTTCAATCAATAAAATGGGCTAGTTTGGAAGTTTATTTGGATGGAAACTTAACTTTTCTGATGAAATTTCGTTTTGAAATACATCGTTAAGTAAGAATTAACCATACTGATTTATATTTTACTCCTTAACAAATAATCTCCAGGTGCAATTTATTAATTTTTCCAGTATGATAAATAAGATATATAAATATGTTACACTTTTAGGTAAGTTTTTGGTTTGTGGAGGGGGGGGGCAACTATTAATGAACAAGTAAATATAAAAAAAAATACACTTGTCATAATGAGGTAGTTTATGTAAACAAAGTAGAGTTAGATAAAAGAAAATGACATGACAGTAATAATAGTGCCATTGTCCTGAACCCATAGATTTTTCTCTCTGTTAAGTATTGTATTCATTGTAATAACAGGTGTAACCGGAGAGGAAATCCGTTGAGTTTCCGGTTACAAGTTCATTTGTTACCGCTTTTATCAAAATTACTTGGAAATACAGTTCGTTGACAACTAAAATACTTCTGTAATAGTGAAAAAGAAAAATATTTGGTGCCATCACTACCTATTGATGACATAAATTAAGAATATTATATAAGATTGTTATGAGAAGATTTTGACTCCTATAGTTACAAGATGGTGAGATTTTTAATATTACCGGCATGGCAACCATTCTTATTAAGCTACATACTTTTAAGGTCATGTGAGCATAATAAGGGCATGTTAAATGTTATTTTTTTTTTAATGTTATTTGTTCTTTAATTCAAGTAATTCAAACAATTGTAGATATCCGAATAATATTAGTTTTATTGTGTGTTTGTCCCGGCTCCTAATTGTAATGTGGTTCAGGTATAGATAGGCGCCACTTGCAGGTTCGTGTTAGCACTGTGTCATAAACTAGCAAAATGTGGTTTGGCCATTGAACAACTGAGTATTTTTGACATATGAAAAAACATTACATTTATGACAATGTGGACATGATAGCGTGTATATTGACAGAGAGATAATAAAAATTTTAATATGTATATTCAGATTGTGAGATTTTACATATATTTACCTATGGCACCGAATTTTGGAACAAATATTTAGTTAGCAAAATAACATTCATCGACGTATAAGTTTTTATGATTTATTCGGACACATAAAGGTTGTAAATTTAAATACTTATCGCATAATTCCTTCATTACCTGTATTGTGGCAGCATGGGTCTTGCAAATGGAACGTCATGAACTGGTCCGTATTAAATTGAGGTTTTTTCAAAAATGGTCAAAATGCCAAAAGATTGATTTTTCAACTCCAGAAAAAATAGGCACATCCAATTTGAAGTCATGAATGTTTTATTAATGTATTTGTTATGCTGAACGAATAGTCTTTAAGGTAACAATAAAGAAATTTGCATCACATGATATAACATTAATTTGTGCTATCCTTACTGCACAAGAGGGCCAAAAATTACGCTATTAAGCATTTGGGAGCCATATTTGAGGGTGCTCTTGTTCCGATTGGTGCAGACGGTATCAGTCAAATTGCAATGTTTCCCGTAGCCGATATTCCATGAGAGGGTGTGTCAATAATCACTACAGTGCCTAAATTTCAGCAAACGGAGTGTAGGGGCTTATCAGGCCCTATTATTAAATTTTTTTCGCATTGCTTTACAGAGATGCGCTCTTATATGATGCAGTTTGTCCGGAATTTTCCCGTTAGGGTCAGATTGTGCTTGGTTTGTAAGCGTTAGACTTGTCCTTATGTCGTATATATATTTTCATTATCACTTGCAAAAGGTGTATCATCTTTTTAGCCTGATTACTACAGCGAAATGTGTGTTCTGGTTATGATACCAGTATCACCACCACTAGATTACCAGTCATCACCACTAGGTACAGTTGTACAGCACCACTAGATTTCCAGGCATTGCAGCCACCACTAGAAACTGTATAGCACCACTAGATCCAGTTACGAACCAGCTTAGATACCAGTACTTCACCACCAACTAGATTAACAAGTATCATCGAACCACGTATGATAACCAAGTGTCACTACCTAACTAGATTCCAAGCATCACCACCACTTAGAATAACGTATCACCAACCACAAGTACCAATTATCTGACCACTAAGTAGACCAGTTATTCTAGCCTGGAACCACTATAATTAACCCAGTAGTCATACGATCACTTTAGGATAGGCCATAGTATGCAGACCACTAGTTACCAATGGCTCAGCACCACTAGATATCAGTAATCACACTCACTGATACCAGTAGTTCACCTACCATATTAGATACCATATCACCACACGTAACAAGTCTTAGACCCCACGTCGTCTAAATTACCCAGCTATCACCAACAACGAGGGGTATCCTAGGAGTAGCAGTTTTTGAGAGTCTGCTATGGAGTTGTTGATTTCCAGCAACTCAGTGAACGTCGCATTAGAAACATTTAGCCAACCATCTAATAGATATCAGGTATGCTTATTGCAGTGATCCTTACATGTTTTTGGGAAGTCCGCTGTTTAGATTGACTGGAGAAGTTTTTTACTTTTATCTCCAAAGCAAAGATAGGGTGCTCACAAGATGATGCCTAGATTGATTGTGAGTTAAAGCTTCAGAGAAGTCCAACACATGGATTTTAAGAAAGAAGAATTGATCAAAGCAGATTCGTTGAAAAATTATTAAAGTATTTAAAGCTTTTTTAATTATTATTTGATCAATGTTACAAATCTAATCTAGGAGAGAGCCGATCAGGCGTTCTTGTGTCGTCATGCATGCTGCCATTGATCCATTCGGTCACTGACGGAGTTTGTGTGTGGAGGACTGATTACCATTCATCATATATTGTGGACGAAAGATGCGTATTTTGTGGCCTACGAGTGTAGCGCGTTATTAACAAACAGATTCATGTCCGCTGGAAGCTGGATAGTGTAAATCATGGTCTGTTCACCTGGAATGTAGCTGTGTTTGCGTTTGACAATGTCTCTGAGCGCTTTAGATAATGAAGCAGCCACTTCACTATCTGAACCCGTTTACTGACTCGTCTGTCGGTCGAAGGGTGTTGGGTTGGGCTTACACTTTGGCAGGATTTTGTTCCAAATATTTTTGGGGAAGTCGCGTATTTTCTGGTATGAATTGCATTTTGCGCATGTACATGTATGCTGATGGGCATCTTTCTTTTCTACGTTTGTTCTTGTTTGACATTCCAAGTGTAATACGCTGATTTCGTCTTATTAGCAGAACATTCATATCCGTTTTATTTCGATGATGCACGTCTGATTCATCAGTTATTATTTTGGTTTCGTATAGGATATTTGTTCCTGGTAGTTAATTGCTTACATCGCGAGCGCATTTTCAACACACATCAGGCGATTACAATTGATGGCCAATAATAACGCAATTTGACGCCCCTCTGTTCCGTGCTATTACTAGGGTGATATCTCGTCGGGCATCTTTCGTATCTGTCGTGAATAGTTGCTGGTTTTGGGTATTTTTGTGCTGCGGACGTTTCCTCTAGAATGTTGTGCCAATCTATAGAAGAAGGTTGGATCGAGAAGTGTTTAATATTGTATGATAAAGTCTAGTGAAAGCTGGTGCAGATAGAACTATGTTATATTTAATTGGGCCTTGCGTTGATAATGCCATTGGGAGCTATCATCGCTATGCCGGGTTTACGACCACCCTTGCTTTCTGTTGTAGAGAACGGAGTGGTTGGTAAACCGCCTTGGCTTTAGCGCAGATGGCCATAGGGAGGTGTGAAATTGTGCAATTTTTGAATAATTAGAGGTTACTGGCAATTTAACAAATTTATGATGTTATGAAAACTAGTAACAGAATTAGGATCAGGCTTCGTTATTATTTGTATCTCTTAATTTAGCCATAACATCCATAGCGAAGTCCATTTTTTGACAAGACGGTGAACACTCGGGCGCAGAGATTGTCCATTTAACTCGATGGTGGTTTACATTTACTGTTGCCAGTTGACAGCCAGAGTACCTCAGAGTGGACATGTGCGGTAAATAACATATCATATTTATGCGTCCGTAAATGTTTGCCTTGTTTCTCAATGAACGAACGTAACGTTTTTCTAGAACAGATAGTACAATTCGGTCGAAATACGGTTGCAAAAATCTTACTTTGGATTTAATCGGGTTCAAAACGAAAGATACATTCTTTACTGGTGGACATGTATTCACATAGTTTTTGTGGCCTGGTCTGAGTGTTCTGTTTTCGAGATCTTTTAACAATTGGGGCTCATGACTTTTAAAATGGTAGTGATATGGGTCTTGTATCCAGGTTTTCGCTGGTATCCTTATGACATTGCCCTATGCACTAGTGCCAAATTATTTGGACCCCTGACCTTGTTAGATACTTAGACAGATTTTTCAACAGTTTTATGAATGGCCTCTATTGTTAACTTTTGAATGTAAAGCCGCAGACCTTTTCATGTTCTTAGATGAATCAGCATAATAAGTTTGAATGCTTTTCTTGAGTTATCAAGTGAGATGCATGCACTACAAAATTCTTTTTGTTATTAGAGACAAGGCATCGTGTTGGTGTCTTTGTTTTACATATTAATCTTGAATATTCGCTTAGTATAGCGTCCGTTTTAAACCATTTTTTTTTCAGAGTTACAATTAAATTAGTTTCTACGGCGTGCTTTTTACTACTCGTATTTTAAGTGTTTGAAACATTGGTATTTTCTTGTCTGTGAGGCAGTCTATTTGTTAAAACAAAGACATAGCACGTGAGCCCTTTGTTCACATAGCAATAGAAGGTTGGTGGGAGCAACTGGTAGGTTTCCTCACTGATAACGGTTATACATTCTACGCATGTCAAATTTTTGCTGCTATCACTTAGAAATATTAGGGTGTAAGCATTTTTAGAACGATTGAACAAGAGCCCACTAGGGCCTAACTGTCCCTTAGAGTATCAAGGGCCCATACATGGAGTCTCATATTGTGCATTTATACTCAGAGGGGTTTTTGGTTCATTCAGTTATTCATGCTTTCAATAGCATATGTACATCTTAATTCGAATTACCTCAGAAATAAATTTACACAATATGGTTTTCATTTCAATCTCAATGCGGCATCAGAAGGATGTTGTTATATTGTTAAGAAAAATTAAATAATGAAAACCATCAGTTATGCATCGTTGATATGGCCGTTGCATGCTTGACTTTTTTGACCTCCTATAATTTTCAATAGTGAGAGATGCTCGGATGACCCATGGGTAGGTTTTATAATACATGTATAGATACTGAATTGACTTTGGATGGTGGAAAGTACTTAACGCGCAGCCAAGAAACCATAGTTGCTCATTGCGTATGTCCTAAGTGCACTTAACTCTTTGGACCGTTCCAATATTATAAAAAACATCTTTCGTGTTCAAGTAGTAGTGCGATATATGCATTGGATATGGTGACTCCTACGTAGAAGGATAGATTGCTCGTATGAACCTTGTCAAACCTATGATTGGTAGTCTTTGTTGTTCCAGTGGCGTTTTGATACTTTTGACTCTTTGCCCTAAAAGTTTGATTAAGGAGAGCATCTTCATTTCCCTGGGTAGATCATATGCCTGTATTGTGTAACTTGTCCAAGGTGGGAAGTGCCTATACACTTTTAAGATGTGCCTTGGAAATGAGTTTGTTTACCAGACGTGGGTGTTTTGACCGATCAGACATGCCAGAATCCCCCCTCACGCCCCCGCTTCGCTAAACATTGCAGGGGATGGCTGAGTTGGGTTATGAATACTAAGATGGAGAGGGCTTCATTATCATGCTTCGCGAAATTGTCATTTTAGGTTTTCAAATTAATAAGAATAGGCATAACAGTTTTCAAATGTTTAATCTAAACACTATGTACTAATTTGGCCTTTCCGCCCTGGTCAGTAACCCCTTACCCCGGGGATTCACCAAATTTACAATTTTGTAAAGGCCTTCCTGCTCTACCATCACCGAATGCATTTAGTTACTCTCAGGCATTGTGCGTTGTAAAGAAGATTTTTTGACAAAATTTGCTCGACTTTTGGGCAGTTTTTGCGCCCACCCCCCAGACCCAGGGGTGCAAGAACCTAAAAATTTACAATTTAATGTTTGCCCCTCTTGTCCTCAAAAGATGCTTCATACCACATTTGAAAAGAATTGGGACTGGTAGTTATTAGAAGAAAGCTAAAAATCTTTCAATTGCTAACACATTTCATCTAGGACCATTTTGGCATTTGGCCCCACCCTAATAAAAACCCCCTATCCCTAGGATCCACAAAATTTTAATTTAAATTATAATAGAAAACTCCCTGCTCATTCCAATATTATCCATTGAGTTTTAAATTTACTATCAAATAGCATTAAAGAAGAAATGGTTTTTTCAAATGTTTTACACATACTAAAACCATGTACCAAGTTTGGCCACCCACCCTGAGGTCCCTACCCCCTCTTTTTCATACGGTTCCGCGGTGATCCCCCACCAAATTCAAATTTTGGTAGAGGCCTTCCTGCTCTAAATCACTATGCATTTAGTTTTCTCTCCAGACATGTGCGTTTAAAGAAGAAATAATTTGAAAATTTGGTCACTTTTTGTCAGTTTTTGCCCCTCCCCCAGGGGCCCCAGGGGTGCAAGGAGACCTGCAATTTACAAATTTACGTGCCCCTTGTCCCAAAGATGCATTCATGTGAAAATTTGAAAGAATTTGGGACAATAGTTATTAAGAAAGACAGTTAAAAAATGTCAATTGTTAAACCGACATTTCATCTAGGCCCATTTTCAGCATTTTGGCCCCGACCCTATACCAAAAACCCCTATCCCAGGATAAAAATTGTTTACAATTATAATAGAAAACTCCCTCTCATTCCAATCTATCCATTCAGTTTTTAATTTACTATCAGTAGCATTAAAGAAAGATGTTTTTCAAATGTTTTACACACATACACTATTGTACCAAGTTTGGCCCCACCCTGGGTCAGAATCCCTTCCCCGGGGATCACCAATTTACAATTTGGTTAGAGGCCTTCCAGCCTGTACATCACCATGCATATTTAGTTTCTCTTAGCAAGTGCGTTGTAAAGAAGAAGATTTTTGAAAATTGTCACATTTTGGGTAGTTTTTGGGCCCTCCCCCAGGGGTGCAGAGACCTGAAATTTACAATTTATGTCCCCTTGTCCAAAGTACTACATACCAAATTTGAAAAAATTGGACTAAGTAGTTATCAACAAGATGAAAGTTAAAAATGTTCAATGTTAACGCATGACGACGGACGGAAAACCGATTGCAATAGGTCACCTGAGTTACTCTAATATTTTAATTTTAAAAATTTAGCTCAAAACGTTCCACGTCCTTTAACAGGGGGAGGAGGGGGGTGCTTTATCGTGCTTGGACTTTGTGGTTTCATCAGAAGGACCACCCTTTTTTAGTCACCTCTGGACAGAAAAGGGGTATGAGAATTGTCATTTTGAAAGTACTAAGTATTCAATACTTAGGAATTATTTCCTCAGGAAAAATGTTCCTTCTTACAGCACATAAAGATCTACGTTGAGCAAAGAGCACCCATAGTTATGCCATGTCACTCATTAAAAAAAGACAAAAGAACTGAAATTTAATCTATAATATTGATTATATGCTTAATATATTAGTTTGAAATGGTTGTACCCAGATACCAGCAGGGCCGAATTACATTGATAAATAACGCAACTACATTACCATTTACTTCAAGGAATTTAGCAATATCATTACAATTACTATCTGTTTTCGTACAAGTAATGGCATTACATTACCATTACTTGGGCCAAGAATGCATTACCATTACCTTTTGGTTTCTAACACTCCCCTCTCCATCCCCAATCTCAATGAAACTGTCTTTATCACAATAATGTCACATCAACATAGTGTTCCATAGAACTGACTATGTATAGATACATGTATAATAAATTTAGTCTTGTGATTGCATTTACATAATCATATGGAGAGAGAGAGAGAGAGGAGAGGAGAGAGAGAGAGAGAGAGAGAGAGAGAGAGAGAGAGAGAGAGAGAGAGAACGGAGAGAAGAGAGACGAGTAGTGTCTCTTAAACACAGTATGCTGATCTCTGAGTTTTCCATTCAGAACCCTGTTTATACTATTCACGAAAAGTACATGCATAGGTATGTGGTTTATAATTCAGGTATGATAGTGGGACAGAGAAATTCATTACTACATCTTAATAGTATATTAAGATAATTAAAGGATTTTAAATCTTATGGGGACCAAGATAATCACAATGCATTGTAGTACTCTCAACAAAATACATGTGAGAGGTTGTACTTGCATAACTGATTTGAGCTTCAATGCTTGGGTTTCAATTTTGAATTAAATTTACAAATGGATTGATCACAAGATTTGCAAAGTTTTGGATTTCTTTATCATATAATGTTTTATAAAATTGATATAACACAACCTTAAATGCATTGTCGTTTAAACAGTGGACATTAGTTAGTTCATTTGCAATGAAAGCATAAACAAATTAATCAAAAGGATCACTCTCCTTGATGAAAGCTTGAATTTAAGTACATAAAGGATACTAAGAGAGTTAATGCCGCCTTTGAAGAACAAAAGTGTCGAGTCTGTTAACAATAGGCATGTTCAATAGTCTTTTTTTTTTTCACGAGATACATTAATATTAAAGACTATGGACAATATATTGATGAGTGGTTTCCAACAATGAGCGATACTATATAGTATATTTTTAAAATCAGGTGCTCTCAATTTTTCTCTTGTAAGTTTCAATATATTATATGGGATTAATTAATGAAATAAAAATAATTAAGTGCCACACTTAGATAAAAAAGGGTGTGTAAATTTGTATATAAAATTACTAATATCTTTATAAAAGTTTAATTCAAATGTAATGCCAAATAATGCTAGCATTACACCAAAATTTGAAAGTAATGCATTACATTACCATTAATGTATGCAGTTTTTAGTGGCTTACACATTACTAGGCATTACTTGATAAAAAGTAATGCATTGCAATGCATTACTCATTACACATTACCATTACCCCATGTCTGCTCAATACTTCTTCACGGATGTGAATCATGGGGTTTTGAAAATTTAGGCATCAGCGAGAATTTTGTAAATTTATTATACTGCAAATTATGATATATAGTGAACTTGCTTGTTATCCATTGTGCATACATGATAATAATGATTAAAAAAACTTGAAAACACAAAATTGTCTAGTATTTTGTACAAATGTTTACATGCGTCAACAATGTTGATTTTAGATGGATTAGAGATATAGAGAAAAGTTTACAACAATGTGGTTTAAGCAAAATGTTGAAAATGTACAGTGATTGATAAGTGTTATCAAACAAACTCTTAATGATCAATTCCAGTAGAAATGTGCCTCTGAATGATCTACGTCAGGGGGCGTTCTTCATTATTCACAAATAATACTTGTAACTCATGAGTTGCAAGTCTAAATGTTTCGTGCCCTTTGTTAGACTGTCGTTTTCCTACTAGATTTGACTACGGGTGATCCCGTGTGCTTTGTTTCGACTGCGGGCTCACGTCGGGTGTGGCCGGTCAGCAGAGGATGCTTGCTCGTCCATAGCACCTGGTCCCGCTTTCGCTTTTGTCGGGGGTCCGTGTTGCCCTACACTCGATTTTGTATATGTTTTTGGATTATGATTAAGTTTGACACGATGTTAACTTCGCCTATTTGAATAGAAGCCAATGTACCAAAACATATTATTTTTACACTAGCAAGATTTAGAACATTGAGACAGGCAATCTTACCAGTTAGAGCATCATCTTCGCTAGCCAAGGGTTTTCGATATACTCCGCTCTCTATAAACCCTCGGCCGATATGCCTTGCAAATTGTCGGTCACACGTGCTGCCATCTATACTGTCACGCTAAAGAACGATAATTCTGATAAAAAAAATACTAGCCAATGAAATAACAGCTTATGTATGCTATAATCAGCAAGCGATCTAAGTGAGCGGATCAAAGGAGCTTATATTAATCAGATTGATAGAAATTGTAATTAATACAGAAAACATTCGGAATCGAAAAACTTTTTAAAAACGATTTCCAACAGCAGGAAACCCGTGGGGGTCCGGGTTAGAATAGGCCTCCAGCATCCCCTTGCGTGTCGTAAGAGGCGACTGAATGGGGCGGTCATTCGGATGAGACCGGAAAAACCGAGGTCCTGTGTCACAGCAGGTGTGGCACGAAAAAGATCCCTCCCTGCTCATAGGCCCTGAGTGCCGAGCATAGGCCTAAATTTTGCAGCCCTTCACCGGCAAATGGTGACGTCTCCATATGAGTGAAATATTCTCGAGTGGGACGTAAAACAGTAAATAATCAATCAATCAACAGCAGGATTCTAAGCTTTGCTGGATAAACATGATGTGTGTGTTGGGGATAAGACCTGGCATGGGAAAACAGTCTGAGCTGAATGTCGTGAAATGGTGACGGTTGTGTTGGCACTGCTTCAGATTATATTATGGAAGAAAACGTTGATAGACTTAACAGTCTTGGTTTTTTCAGCTAGGCATATACATATCAACAGTCAGAGAATTCACGTTAATGAAGTACATGTTACTACTGGGAAAATACCAGTGAGGATACATGTATTTACGGCAGCCCAGAAATTTATATTCATCCCTCGACGACTCGAACCTTAGAACTTCTAATAGTTGTTATAGTACTTGAAATGTGTCGACAGAAATTGTTCTACGCTCGGGTCTTTGGAAGTTCAGACGAACAAATCTCGCACAGCAGCTCCATTACTTCGTTGTGCGGTTTTCCTCGATTGTAAATAAGTTCAAAGTCGTAAACTGTGAAATGGGATTTCATTGGTTCGTCGGGTACTATAACTCCAATTAAACGTGACCGACAATTTGCAGATCGGTCAAGGGTTTATGGGGAGCAAAGTGGACAGAAATCCCCTGGCTAGCGAAGATGTTAGAACATATACACAAAATATGAAAGTTCTAATTGAAAAGTTCACGAAATATTGTTCTCAAAAGTAGGCCAAACCCCTTTGTACCTAAACCTGAAATCCACATACCGGTATGAGCCACATGTGCTTGGGTTCAGGACCCTCCCCCCTTGAATAGCCAAGAATATTTTTTAAAATCATTTTGTTGAAAATATTTCTAGTACATGTCAACAATGCCTTGCATACCTAAAAAGTTCAACATAAGCCCTTTTTAAAATATACCCTCTCTCGATATCATAACTCAACAAAGTTTCTAACCCCCGCATTATTGCGTCTGCAAAAATGTCCTACCCGCTGGGAAAACATTGCCCGGAGTCATTCAAGAAACTCTTGCCCCTCAAAGTAACAGTCAATATAGCTTCATAAAATATCCATGGTTCGACAACTTCCGGCCATCAAAGTTGAAAATCTACTACGTACTAAGACGTAGTTCCCCGATTGGATTACGAGCTGTGCCACAAATAAGTTGTGTATACATACATGTAAATCATGTGTCGGACTGACAGACAAATGATAATAATAACCCCTATCTTTGATACAGGGGCATAAAATATCCACACGTGATCTTAATATACGCACACTAATATATATCAAAAAACAGAAACATTCCATACCTACACATGAGTTTCCAACCATATAATAATTATAACAGCACCCAGAAGAATTTCTGAAAGAAAATTAAAACATGGTCTTTTCTGAAAAAGTCAAACGCTGCATGTGTAGAATATCAATTTTAAACATAAAGAATACGAACTTTTGCTTGCACATGGTAATGGTGGAAGAGATAGTATATATTTTAATGAAGCGGAAGTTATGAAAAATGCGTTGTTTGTTCAAAGTTAACATTTGTCAATACTTCACCAGGAAATTTCAGATTCATGATATTTGCAGGGAACTCATATGTAAAGTTGTTATTTTGTGACTGGTAAGGACCACTTTCGTTCAACAGACACAGCAATCATGTGGTAGATTTATAAATAGAAATTACAGACATTAAAATATATTTATTTTCATAGATATAGTAATTTGGTAATAAACCTTCAATGATAGTTCAGTGATGACGATCTCAAGTACAACGAATAAAACAAAATTGTGTACAAAGATTCTTTATTCGTAAATTCAATAGAGATGATCCCAATTCTGAGGAGAAACACTCTTAATCCTTTTTCCTGTTTGTTCGTGACAATTCACAAGCGATGATCTGTTATACACATTTTCGATGATTTTGCCTTTGATATTTTTACAATTGTGATGACGGACATGTGTTGTGTCTGCGAACAACGGAAGTCAGAATCTTGATGAATCGCGATAAATATAGTACAATGTACCTCTTTTTCAACAGAAATGAAAGTAGAATCTAAAATTTTGATAATAATTGAGTCAAATGCTGTCTGATGTGTTTCATAACCATTGTTAAGCCGTTTTTCACACACTGATTTGACTACGGACTGTTCCGTTTACCTGATCAAGACTATGGGCTCACGGCGGGTGTGACCGGTCAACAGGGGATGCTTACTCCTCCTAGGCACCTGATCCCACCTCTGGTGTGTCCAGAGGTCCGTGATTGCCCAACTCTTGTTTTTGTATTCTATTTAGGACTTACGAGATTGATCACCGTTCATTATATTTGCCTTTACATCAACACATGCTGGTATGAACTGCACCGCTTCACGTCGGCATACCTTTGGTTCATGAAGATCGCCAGCGTGAAAAGTCACAGTTCACACCTCATGTGAAAGGTTCTGGGATTTCAAATTCACTAGAAGTTATTTAGAATCCACATTTGATTTACACCAATTCTGGCATATGTAGTTTCACAATACGTCTGAAGTTGCTCCATGTCAATATTTTCGTGAGGAGTAAAGACGGGGGCTTTGTAGAACATTTACTAGATCTTGTTTGTAAGGGTTTTTATGAAGTTTTGGATCCACTGTAGTACGTTGGATTAGTATGTCGTCCTCCTCTGACGTGGCGATTATTTAGATTTGACGATTATGTGTTTTAAATGAAGCATGATTTTGAAGAATTTCGTCTTTTGATTGAAAGAACAGTATGAGTGTAAGTCGATTACCAAATGTGGAGTATATAATTGCAGTTTGTATAATAGCTTACAGACAAAAACAATATAATGTTGTTACAAGCTTTGTCGGCTGGAACCAAACCTATTCCTCATGTAACCTTCTAATTCATTGATCACTTCCGGTTTACGAAAAGAAGAAATAGATGGTTACGTAACTTTCGTAGCATATATTGCTAATAAGGGATTTCAATATTCTTCTTATACTTTTAATCCATTCTGATAATGTATCAAGTTCTTTTTATGTCTCCGTGATCGAAGATCGGGGGCGTATTGTTTTTGTCCTGTCTGTCATTCTCTCCTTCTGTCTGAAACTTTAACCTAAGCTATAACTTTTGAATGGTAAGTACTAGGGCTTTGATATTTCACATGTATGTTCCTTATGACAAGACCTTTTCGTGGGTACCAAAATATATGACCTCCTGATCTAGACGTTTCACCTACTTTTCAAATACTTTAACCTTAGTTATAACTTTAAATGGTAAGTACTAGGGCTTTGATATTTTACATGTTTGTTTCTTATGACAAGACCTTTCCGTTGGTACCAGAATTTTTGACCCCCTGACTTTGGCGAACTTTGACCTACTTTTCAAAATCATTAGCCAAAACTTTTGAATGGCAAGAAATAGGACTTTCAAATTTAACATGTGTATTTCCTTATGACAAGCCCTTTGATCTGGTACCAAAATATTTGACCTTGAATTTTGACCTACATTTTAAAACCTTTAACATTGGCCATAACTTTTGTATGGTAAGGGATAAACCTTTCATATTTCACATGCATAATCCTCATCACAAGTCCCTTCCACTGGCATGTGGACTACGGGAGCATTCGTGTTTCACAAACACATCTTTGTTCCATCTGTCATTCTGTCTGAAACTTTAACCTTGGCTATAATTTTTGAATGGTAAGTAGTATGGCTTTGATATTTCACACGTATGTTCCTTATGACAAAACTTTTCCATGGATACCACAAAATTTTGACCTCCTGACCTTGAAGTTTGACCTACTTTTAAAAAAACTTTAACCTTAATTATAACTTTTGAATGGTAGGAACCAGGGCTTGATATTTCACATGTATGTTTCTTATGACAAGACTTTTCCGTCTTATGCTTATTCGATACGCTAGAACTTACTGTGCATTTGATCAGTTTTGAAATCGAGACAGGCTACTGACAAACAGGGTGATGTTGCAGGGTTTCAGCAGTCACGTTTAAAGTCAGCATTTCGCAAAATCTATTGTCGTTTAACGACATCGTTTGCTAATACCACCTGCCATTGTTTAACACAATTGTCAGGATGTTCTTTATATACTGATTCACTTCTCCATATGAGTGAAAAATTATCGAGCGGGACGTAAATCAATATATAATCAATCAATCATATACTGATTCTGATTGTGGATTACTCCGTTTACCTGATCAAGACAATGGGCTCACTACAAATATGACCGGTCGACAGGGGATGCTTTCTCTTCCTAGGCACATGATCTCACTCTTGTATACCCAGGTGTCTGTGTTTGACCAAATCTTGCATGTAATTTGTGTTCCGTATGGAAGTTAGGAGATTGATCACTTTCGTTATCTTTACCTTTTCAATGACGATGACGCTTCATGGAAGAATAGAAAAATACTATAGCTTTGACAAGTTTGTTTACCTCCTCTTGACTGCGGATCAAGGCCCTTTCAATGGTACGGGAAAAACACGAGGTATATTTGAATAACAATGTTAGAAGTGGTACATAGGAACAAGTGCCATTAACAGTGGTGTCTATGCAGAGTAAATATTTTTGTATTTAAGACTAATTTATATAAGTAACGTTATATTACTTTGACGCAAATTATCATTACTATTTCTAATTTTCATATCGCCTTATGCGCATGTACTCACTTGTCAAGTGATATTTCTGATGCGTTATGAATATTAGATACCACAATATATTTCCTTTTAATGAGGAATATTATATTTAGTGTTGATTTTTTGAAAGTGTGAAACAGTATACACACATTTATTTGAAGTCGGTCTTGTTTAAAC
>CAJDSM010000709.1:6025-28251 GCA_903981925.1 Ostrea lurida | reverse complement strand
TCTTTAACGTTTTTATATCAAGTTGCTTTTTATTTTAAATGTTAAATTTATTTTAAATGTTAAAAACTCTTCGACCCCATCCTGTTTTGGTGGAAAAGGGACACACATAAGTCCAATCGGATCACGCTCGTCAATTTCCGTAATTTCGGTTACGGGAATAGCCGAGTAGTAAGTCCCCCCGCCCCCTTCGAAAATCTTGATCTGCCCCCTCAATAACAGAATGGTTTAGTTACGTTTGAATACCTGACAGATAGTGGGCGAATATGTCATTAGATTTGTTCACTTATATCGACCACAAGACATGTACGTACTAATCAGTATTTGCTCGAAGTAAAAGGGCTTCTAGTTTTTCTTATAATTAAAACAGTTGTCGGTACAATAAACAGTTGCGACATCGGTTTAAGACAACTTCTAAACAGCCGTTAATGTGGCCTGTGAAGATGTGAACCCTTTAATCGTGCGGCACGCAATCTCTCCAAACAGAACACAGTGTGAGTATGTTAGTGTAGCACTTTCTCAAATGATCTTTCTAAACCTACTATATCTGTGATTTCCTAGAAAATCCACTTAGGTCAATGGGTCATTCATTATCTGTACAAATTTAGCTCCTCGTGAAGTAGGCCTACGCGAGCGTCGCCGCGAGTTCATAGATTCATGTATTTTTAAAAATTACATTCGTTTCTTAGTTGAACTCGATCACACTATATGCGTTGATTGGTTCTAAAATTCCCGAGGCATCAATGCATGCATGTACCCCGATTAGCACGGGCAAAGATGCACGCAAAATCATTTCAAGCGTCCATCTGGTAAGAATGGACGGATATTGAGATTCATTTCTCATATTGTTAAAGGATGCCCAATTTACAGAACGATGGCTGTGCAGTTGTTGGAAATATCCAATGTTCTAGGTAAAAGCGCTGATTGTCCACAAAAGCACAACCAATGCCTTAAGGCCCGGTCACACCGCCCGAATGTTGTTGGAGCGTTCCTTCAACGGTGTCGAATTTAGACAACGCTCGCCACCGCTCACAAAATAGGAAAATGAAACTGGGCGTTGCCTTGGCGGTGCACTACTGAAGCTGGCGTTGCTTTAGCGTTTGGTTTAACCGGTGACGCGAGCGTTGATTCCATACCAACGCCAAACCAAAGTTGATCGCTGCTTCAACGCCCGACACCGTTCCAGCAATCCCGTGTCCGCTCGTAAAATGCTAACGACCGCTCCACCAAAGTTTGTGCAACGTTTAATCACCGCCCTGGAAAAGCTGGCGAAGAAGCGGTCGTCCAACGTTCAAGATTTCTGCGTTGGCCTAGCGGACCGAAGCGTCCACGAACTTGCGTCTAGCGGTGCCAAACTTTGACTGGGCGTTGTTGGAGCGGCTGTGAACTTTGCCGGAGCGGCAAATTGCCCTCTCCTCACCGCTCGCAATATTTTGTGCAGCTCAAAACTTTCGGAGCGGTAGGAGGGACCATCAGCGGTGGCCGAGCGTATACGGCGTTGCCTTAACGGAGGCCAACTTCTGTTTAACGGTGGTGAACGGTAACGAGCGGAGATGAATTTTTTTCACCGCTCCAGGAACGCTACAACAAAGTTCGGGCGGTATGACCGGGCCTTTAGACTGGCTGGTACAACTGCGAACCATTCTCAAACTGACCAGGCGAATGGTAAGACTTCTCGTCAGGATCGATTCATGAGGTTGCAGCACTTGTGCAACCGGTCAGATATTACACGCAAAAAAAACTACAAACGAGATACAAGGGACGCATAACCCAAGACTAGACCGGGGTACTGTGCTGAGGCGTGTTTGCTACATGTATCATAACATCAAACAGCCTCGCTTAGTCGCCTGTCTAAAAAATGAGTCAAGGGTTAAACTGGACATAGTAGTATACTGTTTCCTCTACATTTTGAGAACTATTTGTTTGATAATATTGACACCAAACTGGTTGTTTTGGTATATCCTAATCCTATGGAGCCTATGAACCTTTTGATTTTGAGGTGATATGGTCAAACGCCAAGATCCAATCCATTCTGGACATAGGAAGATATTGTCTGCCATATGTCTTAAATTGTTTTGGCACTCTATCTATTACATGGTGTATGTGTATAGCCCATTTCAATTTTGCGCGGGAAAAATACATGTTTATGAAACATTTCTTTTTTACCGAAGTGATGGTGACTTACCCTAAATTCACGGTGTTATTCATATGAATGATAAGACATTGTGTATTTTCTATCACCTACACAAGCAATGTGTACAGATATATCTAAATGCAATATTAAAAGTTTTGCGTTTCTTTTCGTATATTTTTCTATAGCATTCATTGAGGTTTTTAGCTCACCGACTGGGGTTTGCTTTTCGAATTAAATTTGCCCGTATTGCTATTTTTATCAAAACATAAACATTCCTAAAAAGAAAATTGTCCAATAAAGGTCGTTAATTTTCATTTCCAAATGAATGAGATAGCGATGAGAACCACTAGAAATAATCAAAGTACTTAAAAGTTCTGAAACGAGGTGACCAAAAAAAAAAAAAAAAAAATAAGAAGATATATGTACATGCAAGTGGGATCAGTGTCTAATTCTTTTAGAATCCTCTACGATAAACAAACATTACATGATCAGCTCTCATGTTTATATATTGATTTAATTTTGGTGTCTCTACTTGTGTCTATGTTTAAGTTTAAAGCAAAGTATAAAAGTAACGGCGATCTGATCACATAAATATTAATGTTTGTTTATCGTGGAAATTACATTTCTAAAACACACGCAGATCTGTAGTGAATGACACCCTTCATTTTAAACACACCCTAGCTACCATGGAAATTTCCTCATTCCTTTCTCGATTTTGTCCAACAATTTTTCATCCCGACAAGTGATTATAACGTTTGATACTATTCTTTCAATTCCAAATAATTTCATTCTTGATATTAGCCAATCACATAACACCTCACATACGCAGTTTGGTACTCTCTTTTCCAATATGTCGACATTACGCAACATTCAAAAACCATACTACCCATAATCTCTGCGTCTCCACACACTCTTCTTTCAGTACAGAACTAGATCGGATGAATACCTATATTGCATATGATAATGTAATTGGTTTTCATTGTTGGATAAATGGGACATAAAACAATGCTGTAAACTGAGGGTTTTCACTTTGATAGAAAACATCTGTTTTCGGAGGAAACCAAGTGCACTTCCCAATGAACTATAGTTTTAGAGCTCATGAAAAAAAGTAAACAAATCAGAAATCGGATATTTTCTACCTCATTTTGAAACTTAACAGGGCAAATTCTATATAGATACCAGTGTAAAGTTGCTATTTTTCATTTTCCTCTGGAAGTTGAGTTGTAAGAATTGTAATATTTTTAAAAATTGATAAAATGAAAATCGTTGGAACTCGGCTGCGCGCCATTTTTGCTGGACGCTGACATAACGAGGTTGTCACCTCGTAAAAACCGCTTTAGAAATGTTCTCGAGAACCATTGGGCCAATTTCAACCAAACTTGACACAAAGCATCTGAAGGTAAAGACATTTCTTGAAAGCTTGTTAAAATATAGGTCATGGCCCATTTGATAAAAAAAAGATTAGGAAGAGTGAAAAATTAACTGTTTATGTTGCTCAGATAAATACTTAGAACAAAACTGGAGGTGGGAAATCAAAGGTACGGCAAATGTCTCTTCTGCATCATTTTCAAATTTACAGGAGTGTATATAACGCGTACACGTATATCATATGTATTTAGGAGATCTCCTGTAGGCTTTATTTGTCAAACGTTGTCCTTCCAACTTACTTCCTTTCCAATGGGAGTAATATAGCCACATACTATGCACGACAGATTGTGAATGTTTGTTAAACGAACCGAATTCACTTCCGAAAACTCACGAGATGATACATGATTTTTGTATACTTTCATGTAAAGTACACGGAAATGATATTGGCCGAGCAACGTTTGAAATATACTGATGTATGTTTCTCCGTAGGAGTAAAGGCCATACCCTCCAGGGTGATACATGTAGTTTCTAGCAACGGGAAACATGCTTTCACAAGGGTTGATATGAGAAATGTATTACGTGTGTCGAAATGCGCATACGGTTTGCTGTAAAGTGTTGATAAATGTCGTTTGAGACTTTGAAATATACGAGATCTGCAGTGTGTTATGTACATCGATACTTTGAAGGAAATTGATGGATTAAAAGAAACAAAAGATAAATCGGTACCTTTCCACCTACGTGTAAAATATACTGCGTAACTATCGCAGAAAATAACGTTTTGAACTTGAGTCATGAAGTTAATGCAATTGGTCTGCGTCCGTCATGGTGCGGTAACTGAGCATTTCAAATTTCGTTGTGTTAACCACCATTCCAAATCTTTTCAAATTTGGGTTGAAACATCTTTGGGATAACGGGAACATAAATTATCAATTTCAGGAATCCTCCATCCAAGTTGGTCTTAGGGATGGGACAAAAACTGGCAAATACGACTTAAAAAAAGAAATTCCTCTCTAGAGAACCACACTTCTTTAAGAAAAAATTAATTGGATAGTGATATAGAACAGGAAGGCCAGCATTTTGAATCTTAAAAAGGAATACACAAACAAAAATATATAAAATGCATTTATTGAAATCATCTGGCAGATATAACAAAATATGTCGATTTGATCTATTCCAGTGACCCCAAAAGACAAAACAGAAACTTCCATAACTGCCTCGTATTTTGATTTTCTATGAGCATACGTGTTAACAGCAGACAAAACATGTTTATGACAAACGAGAGGACTTCAGCTTCTCATTTATTCAATATTACTTGCATATAGTATGTATCCGATACATGTCTCCGTATGATCATTTTTCAAACCGAAATAAGCTTCTGACAAATGCATGTAAATAGATGACACAAGGATTTCAAGAGTTTTCTTTAGAATTAGCATTTCGCACATTATATGGTTGTTATTATAATAAAACCTATCGTTAGCTCAAATTCTGTCTGAAGTGTTTTATACTAATTGTTAGACCGCTCTTTGGTTACAGAAATTACTCTGATTACCTGATCAAGATATAAACCTCACCGCGGGTGTGACCGGTCACCAAGGGATGCTTACTCTTCTTAGATACTCGATGCCACCTCTGGTATGTTTAGATTATATATTTGTTGGTTTACATTGCGACTGAGAAGTATATCTTTACAAAACAAGGTATTTACAATACCAGTGAAGTTATGCGTTGAAGTTTCGTAGATTATTTCAAGCCATGATGAAATTAATAAAAATATCTCTGCACATCAACTGCAAAAAAATGCAATTATAAGCGTCTGCATCCAGATAATTTTACAACGTGAGGGCATATGTTTGAAGTTTGGCCATTTTTATATATATGTTTTGATACCGTTAATCTAAAATGCTAAATGTGAATATTAATTATATTTCAATTAGGAATCTCATCTACGTGTAGGCACATCTAAACAATTAAATTGAAAGTCAATCTAAATCTTTAGGTTAGATTCTGTAATTATCAATAACAGTGAGTCCATTCGTTCAATTGTATTCAAATTCGTCTGAAAGAATTATAAATCTGCAATACAAAACTCATTACATGTAACAATATATCTTCCGTTTGTGAAGTGAAATTGTCATCATAGATTTTAATCTGATAGGAGGATAACATCCGAAATTTGAATCCAAACTAAAGAAGTTCACATTCTTTAATACTACATAAAATATCCCCGACGAGAGCGTTTTCATGTCAGTATTTAGACAGCAAATCATTAGACAAAGATTAACTCGTACCGCTCTACCATTCATTGTAACAAAACTGTTCCGTTCATCCTGAATTTATTTGGCAAGTCCCTCTTCAACAAATTATCTATAAACCTACCAGTCCTAACGTCCTTCAGAACGCCGTGTTTGCTGTAACTGTGTATGATCTATGAGTCTATTTGTTATATACTCTTTATTTATCATGCACGTGCACAAACACAGCTAATTACTCTGATTATCTATTTTGGACAGATTTACTGCAATCCGTAACTTCACGTAGCATTTTAACAATGGCGTTTAGGAAACAAAATCTTACCAAAAATCTATATGGTTATGAATGTTCACACAAATGTCAAAGTAAATTAAGCGATATCTTGATCAGCAACTGAAATGTAATGAATTTATAGTTTGAACATCATTATGTCGATATTTTTTGTTGTTTTCTCATTTCCTGAAATCATTAACACCTGAATATGTGTCAAAACTAAATAAAGATTTCAATAAAATAGGTCAGAGATCACAGAGGGCATTGCTTCAAAATGAATATATTTTCCTTATCTTTTTTATCCTCGCACCTACGGTAACATTTATGTATTAATGTTTTAGCTTTAAATTTTGTACAAAACATTTTTTTTTTTGTTTCTTTCGTGAAGGGGTGAATGGTTGACGTTTATTGGCCTCGTCATGTCAAATATCGTGGTGTGTAATCCAGTTAACCCGCGTGTGGATTAATACGCGAACAAATCCCTGTATGAATTATGCACGGCCTATAACTGTCGAAAAGGGAAATGTCAAATTTCATCTAAATCTAATTCTATATTTACACGTCATGAAGCCGCTATCAATATAATGAGTATTCAATTCTTTTTTTATCAAGCTAACGGTGGATGACGTGTGATTCTGTTCCGACAAGACAGTCAAATGATGTTTCATTATACGACAAGCATGATACGATAAACATAAATGAAGATTAGCAGATTGACTGTAAGCTGTCCGTGCGGACAGCGTAAATCGCATTTCCTCGGAACGCATCTAGGTCTACCGAATTAATAGAGCGGTCGTTTCTCCTAAGAGTAACGCTAAATTGAGAACTATCGAACAATTCCTCTATTTGACACCTTCCAATGGAGTCAAATTTGTGTTCCTGCGAAGTGCAGATTAACTGTTGCCAGGAATGTTTACGTGCACGCAGGGGGATGCCACAGACCATCGGAAAAGTCACACGACCTACTCTGTGGAATATGTCTGCTGGCATCCCAGACAAAAAGCTGACATGGAAAAAAATTAGATACAGACTTTGAATAGCGCACAATGCGCAACAAATATATCGTAAACAAATGTACGTGTTTATGACAAATAAAATGATTGTAACTGAAACTGCAAGAGTGTTATTGTGGTTAAACATATTACTTTGGTTACACATACATGTATAGATCCCTCCCTGCTCAAATGCCATGAGCGCCGAGCACAGGCCAGATTTTTCAGCCCTTCACCGGCAATGGTGACGTCTCCATATGAGTGAAATATTCTCAAGAGAGATGCAAAACAATTATACAATCAACAACTCATATAAATATAGGCAGATACATACAGTAAATGAAGTTCCATATGAAAAACAACAACAACAACACAAAATAGACAACGCAAAAACCTGCACAATAATTCTATTTTACAGCAGATTCCATCAATTAGAAAATTAAGTACACTGTATATAAATTTATACGCTATGTACATGTATATTTATTTTTTGAGTTACAAGTACGTACATGTACATGCAATCCAGGATAATTTACTACTTGTTTGTGTTGTATATGGATTCATTGTAGCTGTTTTGTTACGTCATAACACCAGAGTCATACGAACCTCTATTAGTGTCCAGTTTCTTTCGGAGTCTGCATTTTTCAAAGATGATTGAAATCTTACGTAAACTATTCTCTTATTTGTCAATCCACGAATCCAAACCAATTCAATGATTTAGTGAAGAAAAATAACGCGGAAAACGAAAACAGAAGACAGACAAATATGTATTATTTTGTCGACAGTGTTTGCGGCGAGATCAAAGTCAGAAACGTCCACTACACGCAAAGATGGACAAAAAACCAGAAGAAATAATTACAGAATAAATATAACCAAGAAGCAGATGACAAGACCGTGTGATCATAAATTTGTTTCATGGAATAAAATTATTCGCTCACGCAATTGTCTGCGTTTTGTTCATTACTACAGCGAAAATCCCCCCCAAAAGTCAATTTCACCAAGAATAGTGGTTTATAATAATTGAAATGAAATATGAGACTAAAGTTCAGCGGAACATTGGATATATATACAGATAGAGTTTCGCGATATGCATTACAACAAAGTCTACAGTGTGCATTTCAAATCATTCAATGGATATAATTTTTTTGAGATTTACGGTTAATTTGTTTCTTTTTCCCTGGGGATTCATTTCCTGGGCCCGATACTTTAAAATACATAATGTTTGATAAATGTCACATGTAATTGGTTTAGCTTTTGTATTACAAAACATGGCTGATTTTATGGTGAATCTCATGATGTGCGGATTGGAAAAAGAATGCTCTACCACAAATATCAATAAGAACCGAATAAAGCAATGATATTGTTTTTACAAAGTCTGGGTTATAGTGAGAATATATAACATATGAATAAAATTTGGACAATATGTAGGGGGTGTCCTGTTTATATCTTGCCACTAAATACGTTTTTTCTCATTCAATATTGATAGCAATATCTTCTATGCTTGCATTCCATAATAAAATCAACGGGATATTTTACTTAATAATATACTGGATATTCCCGAACATGTTGTAGATAGAAGGAGAGAGAAGAGAGGAGAGGAGAGAGGAGAGAGAGGAGAGAGAGAGAGAGAGAGAGAGAGAGAGAGAGAGAGAGAGAGAGAGAGAGAGAGGAGAGAGAGAGAGAGAGAGAGAGAGAGTTTAAATCCAGATAGTAGTTTGAGTAGCAAATTTGATTTAAATCAGGTGCTTAGGAGGAGTAAGCATCCCCTGTCGACCGGTCACTCCCGCCTTGATCAGGTAAACGTAAAAATAAAAATCCATAAAGGAAAAAAGTGGATGGGTGATTAGGAAAATGCGTGCGTGCACAATGAGGAATCCTATAACATTTGCTTATCATGCACGCACCTTTCCTTTTATTTCCCGCATTTGATTAAACTTTCTACATGCATACATACATATCATAATCATGTCCTTTTTTACAATCATTTGGAGTTTTCTAAATCGTCTGAGAAAAAAGCATGACAATGATAACGATTACTTATAAGAGGTGCACTATTCATTTATCCAGAATGCCGTGCATATTATCATCTCTAAGAAATAAGATGTCGGAATACTCAGATGCACGTCTGATGATGGGGCTTCATGTCAGACGTAATTCATCTGATTGATTTATGGCGCTGTATGATTACAATAAGAGTCAAATTTCTCTCATATTCTTCTCCAAATATAAAAAAAAATGTTCCTCAGGAAATTGGATTGTTCATACGGGTCTGCAAGGGTTATTCGAGAAAGCAGTGGATTTGTATTTTATTTGTTCCTACGAACAAGACGTCCTAAATTGCTGGAAGGCGTCGGAAAGGTCTGCTCAGTTACATTTTCATGATTGAATTATTTTGTTGTCTTCAAAGCTTATTGAACAACAGAGACTCATAACTAGACCAAGAATTGCTAACTATGTCATTGTTTGCAGACGAGGTTTTTCAAAATTCTCAGAACAATGAATAGTTCGGTTACACCAATATACAGAGAAAATTGCTAAATGAACCCGAAGGTATATCATATATGAAACGAAAACTCATATTAGGAGATTCGTTCTTCATAGAAATAGAATAGCCCACCTTCATAGAAATAGAACAGCCCACGTCTTTACATTTCAAGTTCCATTTTTTAAACATCCCGTGCTTCGTCTATAGACCAAAATGGTTATATCTAAATACGTACACTGTACACGTACAAGTTATCTCCTTCATTAGTACGTCAAATACATTCCATTGAATTAAGTTTTTATTCAATTTACTATTTTGAAAAAATCAGCAAATGCTCATAAAACAATTATACTCGTATGCACATGAAAATTATAGAATGTTAATTTAAAAATAATAGCCTTAATTAAGATAAAATCAATACATGTAAATACATGTACTGTATACAGACAGAAATGTATTTTTCTTAGAAGTTTAGATAATATACTTGTAATTCAAAATAATTAATTGAACTCCTTGCACTTGTCTCAGCGCGATGATTAAATAGTCAATAAGGATTGTACATCTTTCGCTGCGCTCACTTGGTTTGTTTCGTTTTGGGACGTTCATGTCGCATCGTATTTCATTAGATTTTCTACTCATCTACCTTGGGATTTTCAAATCATCCCCTGAAAGTATCCAAACTATACCACGTATCAAAGAGAGCAAATGCCGCCTTTACAGGAGTTTTGAGGTTGCTCGCTGTTCGTTATTTTTACGATTTCCATTGAGACTAAAAGTGGATGTTTTAAGCGGGTGTTCATTATCTGCGGAAAGGAAAAATCCGCAAAAAATACAACGATACACAGGTAAAGAGATGTATATAATGCAACCACAGAGATATGATTTGCAGCCTTTTAGGTATTGGATTTCAAAGATTTCCACCCGCAGTAAATATCTCAGTTATACTGTATAGAATTAAAATATTAGCGCATATATACATGTATATATAATATGCAAATTTTATCCAAGGGTCAACTCGAGTACTTTTGCCATGACGGAATTTTCCCTTTTCCCGATTCAGCAAAACAACTCCAGAGAGTAAGGCCATCAGCAAAATGATATACATCGGGGGTATTTACTTTGTCTTTATTTATCAGACATTGTGAATAATACGTTGCGAACGAAGCAAAATGTATGTACATGTACACTGTAATTACGCAAAGAGCAATGTCAACTTGAACAAATGGGACCATTCTGAAGAATGTCATTTTGTAAAAGCTACATGTCTATTGAAGTGTCCGTAGTGGTACATGATTGTATTTATCTCTAGCGATTTATCTTCTTTTCAATACAGATTTGGTCGACTTTTAATTACATGCAATGATTACATGTCAGAAATCCGCAGAAAAGAGAAAAAAGGACATCTTTATTGTTATCTAATTCTTATTGCAATGAACATTTCGTGTTGAGAAAATGTAAAAAGTAATGAGCTAACCATAACAGTCTAATGAAACATGACGGTTGTGGATCAAAATGAGAAAGGTATGTCAAATTTTACATCTACAGACAATTATATCTAATAAGTAGTAACGATTTGCGTTGGCAATGATACGATAAGTGTTGACGCAAATGTAACGAACTACGCTCATTATGAGTAATGCGTCTTTAAAAATTGTCATTCAGTCACGTGTACTGTATGTTCCATGAAATCACTCTTTTCCTGTAAATTCTATGCCTCATACTAATTTGAAAAACAAACTTATTTGATTGCATGCAAGAGTTGAAGGTTGTCCATTTCCATTATCAAGATGGCAGACAGTGTTAGTCAGCCCCGGGCTTGACAAATGATGCTGAGAATTTTATTGACTAGTTTTCCCGCCCTTTATTCCAGCCCACTCTAAAAATAGGGATGGGAATGTCAAACCCTACGTTTGCATGACACGATGTTAACTTCGCCTTTTTGTATAGGAATGATAATACGAAACTACTACTATCTTATGACTACTTTATGGAAATTAAATAGTACTAAACCCCCGAGTGTTTACACCAAAGAATACCAAATCCCCGGATGTTTACACCGAATAATGTTCACCCAGAGTAGATCAGAGCATGTGTTGGTTATTGGCTGGAGTAGGGAGTGATACAGTCTCTAAGTCTTATGGTTTGGAAAGAATAAAAGTATGAACGTACATGTAGTTATGACTGGATAAGATAGAGTGGGGTGTATAATTAAAGGAAGTGGTATTTTAGAGCGGTACTCTGGTACATCAAACATGCAAATTGTAAAGCGGTACAATTTGACTGGTACATTTTGATATATTAACCCTAGATTTCTCGAAAATAACTTTCATGAATTAAAAATTATACTTTAGTCTAAGATGTTTCTCAAATTTTGACTGCTTGAATAAAAGAAAACTCAAATTTAAGGTTATGATTTCTTCCAGATATCCAAGCCGGATCGCTGGCTAAACTCGACGTACAGACAATACAAATTCAGGATGGTCTTAGCTAGGACAAGGGTTACCCTGTCCTAAAGTTAGGGCGATTTTTATGGCGAGGCCTGAATCTAAGAAAGCTTTGAGAAACTGACTTACATGTAAGACTAAGCTTAAGGCATGTCCTAAGATGTACTTAGGACTCGTCTTAGTCCTAAGATAGCTTCGTGAACATGCCTGATGACTATAGTGAAATAGGCTAATGATACTACACTGGACCAAAATGCGCAGATATATATATATAGACAAATATGAATAATAGCAATATCTCTCAGTCTATTATGTTTGTAGGATTCGCACAGTCCGTCACAATGCGATATGTCGTCCCTAGAATTAGGATTATCGAATCTTCATATTGGCAGTCTCTTTAAAGTGTATAAAATTTGTTTGCGAATTCGATCAAAATGATCAAATATGTTAGCTGTAATTGAATTGAATTGAAATGCTTACATGGTTAGTTGGTATTAATACATGTGATATTTCATTTTAAGTTCAGTCCTACATTCAAGATTGACGGCGAGTGTGAAAATATGTAAGTATGAAAGAGAGCAAAGGTCTAGGATAAAAGTTGTATTTTAGGACTATAGGGCTCTTATTAGTATTTCTTATTGACGTCTTATCACAATCTCTCTAGACTTACTAATTGTAGGTGATCTAGAACAATATACTTAAATGGCCTTACGACTTGCGGCATTGTAGTGCATAGAAAGTTCATTCCAAGAAAATAAATGCGAGTTGTTTTTCACTTCTCAGGGAACGCTTTTTACAATTTGATTAAGAATTCATGCCGAGAAAACCGGGTCTTCAATATATCAAATCACTAAACTAATATAGCGGTAGGTAACTTAAAGAGTATATGATATAGACCATGTATATTTTGTAATTTACCCTTCAGATTGACTTGTGTTTCATAACTACAGACCGCGTGGAGTGAGCATAGCGCATAATTGCTAGGTTCAAATCAAAACACACTTGGTAAATTTTAATTGTGTTAAACGTTGTAAACCCACTTCACTCACATATATTAAATGAGGCATTCTTCTGATGATATTAGAATCTTGTATCCTGGCGTTCTTTAATGTTTTCGGTTAACTATCACTTTCTTGAGATTAAAGGTGAAAGGGTTCATCAGATAAGACAAAAATTACCACTTGAAGCATTGTTTTCATACAAATGTACGTGCACAAGGGCATTTTGAGATTGGTTACTTTTCGTTATCTTTGTACATGCAACTCAATTTAAATTTCATTTTGTTTTGTTGTTATCAAAAAATCTTTTGTTCAATTTTACGAATCAAAGTATATTAGAAAATTTGTCACTCGACCTGGAATCGAATCTGGGACCCCTGTATATTTTCAAAGCTGCTGATGATAATAAAAGTTTACTTGTATTAAAATAAAATATATATACTCAATATATAAATTTATTTTTTTAATACAAGTAAACTTTTATTACATGCAGCAGCTTTGAAAATATACAGGGGTCCCAGATTCGATTCCAGGTCGAGTGACAAATTTCTAATATACTTTGATTTGTAAAAGAACAAAAGAATTTTTGATAACAACAAAAACAAAATGAAATTTAAATTGAGTTGCATGTACATGTAAATAAGTTCATCAATTCAAATTTTACTTTGTTGCAAAGAATACAGAATTCATCCAAACTTTTTTTTATTTGCAGTATTGTTCAGAAATTCCTTTGTATGAAAATGATGTTAATTTATTTAACATACGCATAGAAATACGGTTGTAATTAATGCAATAGGAGAAACAGTGCCAAAGTACATCATCTGGCTATTGTGTTTAGTAAAGCTAGGTTAGGGATAGTGGACGACCAACTGCTGAAAAAAGAAATAATTTGCCTTTTTAGATAGATTAAAAAAAGCAAAAGACATGATTTATCATTATCTATTTGTCCTTTTAGATAGATAAAAAGAAAGGCAAAATACATGATATATCATTAATACGATACCAAATTTTAAGATCATCATCCAACGAATTGCATTAATGATCCACGCATAATAATCCATTCTCCATTTCAAAGAGCTTATAGTGCATATTGGTGCAAGGAACACAAGAAATTTTATAAGGTGCATACATAAAAATTATACATAAGTAGAAATTTCAAAACCAAATGAGTATGTAATTTAGACATTATAAATGACATATATTGTATATTCGATATTTTAATTATTTAACAAGCTCGTTAGAGAATAAGCAGGGGGAAGTCTCCATGGTGAATTAGCTTTGATACAGAAAATTATCTGACGAAGAAAGAAACACTCGACAATTATGAGATAACTACTGGGTACAAAAATTTGTGATAATTGTAATGATAAACTGGATCTAGATGTCAATGATCAAAACACATCTGTGAAAACCTGCAGGTGAAATTTTAATGTCTGCTATACGTACAATGAGGTAAAAGCATATAAACTTTCAATAGTTAAAATGGAAGGTATTGGGTTAAAAATCAGCAAGTTCATATTACTAAGGAAGAAACTATATGATAAAAACAGAATGTATTTGCAGTGTATATATACTAACAGTATGCACGAATAACGTAGAAGGAAAATGCATCGTGATATCACAACTATATTACTGTTACATGATCTAGAATTAATTGTCGCCTGCATCCGCATTAATTAATAAAGTGACAGACGGACAGTGTGCGAGGTGATACGTCAATTTCACACCAGTTCTTCGAAGCTATACATCGATGACATTGCGAAAGAAAAACAAAACTTTTTTTTTCAAAATTTGCTGTCAAAAGAACAAAATGAGATGATTAAAGATTAAAACAAAATTTATGTATTGTGTTTAGATTACACTTTATAAAAGGCGTCCTGTGCCGCCAAGGAATCAAGATTTTTTTTAAAAATTTGTATTCTACACGATATGTTTAAGAAAATCTAAAATCTCAGATATTTGTTTCGTTGAAAGATCAAAGTAAAATGTCCGATAATATGGACCCTTCGTTCATGTCTGAAGTATTCTTCATTGAATTTATTGGGGGAAGTAGCTATTTGTTTAAAGAAATTAATCTCAAATGTTTATGTTTGTATTTCTGGGCCGACAGTTATATATCAACGTCAGATTTGATGTGAACGATTTATGAATGGAAGCGCGGTCTCTGGCGTAGGTAGTTTTTCAGCGTGGGGCGGATTGTAAATAGAAATCAAACCTCAATATACATTGCTATCTCTGCATATAAATAAAATAACGGACTTGGATCAGTTCCTAACGAAAATTACGGTTTTTAGGGTCTGATTAATTGGTTCAATTATATTCTAAATCTAGAAGAAAACAGTGATCTAACTGAACATTGATGAAAAGGAAATCATAAAGAACATATTTGCACTAAAAAAAAAAAAGCCTCTCGACATGTAGGCAGGTGCGTGTTTTTATTTTTACGTGTTATTCAAGTTCAAGTAAAGTATGTTGTGATTTAGTTTTTCTAAGTATGAATAATATTTTTCATACTCCGGATTAACTTGTATCCAGTGGCGTGCACATGCATCTGATTCAAGTGTGTGTTTTCCTGCCCGTGTTTTTAAAAAGTGTATTTTGGCAATTACCAGAAAAATTATATCAATACATAAGATTTAATTACTAAGTTGTTATAAAAAGTAACTACAACTATAATTGAAATAAATGACAGTTTGTGAATAAGATATACAGGTACAATGTTATGTTAATTTTTGTATAGTTAGCTACTGTAGTAATCAGCTATGCTAGTAACTGCTACTTTAAAAGTGAAAAGATGGATAATAGTATATAGCTACTCGAATTAGGATATCTAGTCAGCTACTAGTGACCAGCCACTAAAACAGCTACTAGTGACCAGCCACTAAAAACAGCTACTATGACCAGCACTAAAACAGCTACTAGTGACCAGCCACTAAAAACAGCTACTAGTGACCAGTCACTAAAACGCTACTAGTGACCAGCCACTAAAACAGCTACTAGTGACCAGTCACTAAAACAGCTACTGTGACCAGCCACTAAAAGTGAGAGTTACATGTAGCTACTATTCATCCAGCTGCTTAAATGAGAGAGAATTAGCTATTAGCAGTCAGCTACTCGTAAAGAAATGAGAAAAAGTTAGCTAAAGTAACCAGCTATTCAAAGTGAGCAACAAATATTTGTAGCTAGCTACTTCAAAGAAAAAGAACATACATGTAATACATTATGCATGATATCTGAAGATACATGTACATGTACAATGTACGTGACATATTGAAGAATCAAAATCGCTTCTCGTCATGTGTATAACTCTAAAAATTTCTTCGATGCAAATACTCAGATACATAAGATTGTCAAAGGAAAGAATTAGGTACAGTTTCTATAGTTAACTGCCCAAAATATTGATGATTTCACTTGGAACTCAAATCCTTGCAGTCAAATAAGGAATATATTAGCAATCCAAAAATCCGCTCAGTTTGATCAGTAAAATGATTTGTGGCATATGACAAGAGCTTGAAGTTGGCAAAAAATGGCAAAAATGCCATTTTCAATGAAAATGTCCACAAATTCAGGTGGTTTTCCTTTCAGAAAACATAAAGCGCATGCGTCGAGCAAATTCATATTCAAGTATGTTTTTCATCTTATAATGATACACAATATATATTATATTCATTTTGCTCGACAAATGCGCACATCTTTTCCTGAGCAATAATCTGTATCACATTTGGCTGTTTTCAGACTCATTTTGACAAAGCGCGGAAAAATGTTTATTCGTGATGTCATAATGCTATCAAATTAGGAATAACGTTCCAATGTTGTTAACGTAATATGCCTGTTATATATTTACTTACTTAAAACAGCGATAAAGGTTAATTCTAGACACATTTTATAGAAAGAAAAAATTATTTGGGCCTTTTTATGTATACAATCGTACCTTGTTCTTTGACAGTTAAGGTTTTTCAATCAAAATCTAAAAATGCCTGATGTGACCAAGCATGCTATTTGAAAATTCAGTGATGGTATATCAAAATATAAAAATAAACATAAACATAAATTTAGTATTAAATGTTTCTAAAAAAAAAAAAAAAATACAAAAAAACAAAACAAAACCAAAAAACAAAAAAAACAAAAACAAAAAACAAGAGGCCCATGGCCACATCGCTCACCTGAGTGACCTCGGCCTGGCTCAGCAGTGGTGATTTAGAAAAGAATTTTCAAGTTTCCTTAAAACTGACCCAGTGGTTCTGGAGAAAGAACATTTTATGCAAAACTTTGATCCCCTGTTTGTGGCCTTGCCCTACCCCCGGGAGGTATGACTGCATCAAATTTGATTCTACTCTATATCAGGAAAGCTTTAAGGTAATGTTGTCTTTTGGTCTCGAGAAGACAATTTTTAATATACATTCAAGATGTAAAACTTTGATCCCCTATTGTGGCCCCACCATACCCTGGGGGTCATGATTTGAACAAACTTGAATCTCCACTATATCAGGAAGATTTCATTTAAATTTCAGCTCTCCTGGTCCAGTGGTTCTTGAAGAAGTTTTTTAAAGATTTCCCCATAATAAATATATGTAAAACTTGGATCCCCTATTGGGGCCCATCGTACCCTGGTCATGGTTTGAACAAACTTAAATCCCCCTATATCAGGAAGCTTCCATATAAATTTCAGCTTTCCCTGGCCCAGTGGTTCTTGAGAAGAAGATTTTTAAAGAGTTTCCATATATTAATCATATGTAAAATTTTGATCCCTATTGGGGCCCCATCGTACCCGGGGTCATGATTTGAACAAACTTGAATCTCCTCTATATCAGGAAGCTTCCATATAAATTTCAGCTTTCCTGGCCCAGTGGTTCTTGAGAAGAAGATTTTTAAAGAGTTTCCTATATAATCATATGTAAAACTTTGATCCCCTATTGGGGCCCCATCGTACCCCCGGGGTCATGATTTGAACAAATATAAATCCCCTCTATATAAGGAAGCTTCCATATAAATTTCAGCTTTCCTGGCCAGTGGTTCTTGAGAAGAAGATTTTTTAAAGATTTTCCCTATATAATCATATGTAAAACTTTGATCCTCTATTGGGCCCCATCGTACCCGGGGGTCATGATTTGAACAAACGTTGAATCTCCTCTATATCGAAAGCTTCCATATAAATTTCAGCTTTCTGGCCCAGTGGTTCTTGAGAGAAGATTTTTAAATGACACACCCTATTTTGCATTTTCGTGATTATCTCCCCTTTGATGGGGCCTGTCCTTCATTTGAACAAACTTGATTCCCCTTTACCCAAGGATATTTGGTACCAAGTTTGGTTGATTTGGCCCAGCGGTCTTTGAGAAGAAGTCGAAAATGTGAAAAGTTAACGAGACAGACAGACGGACGGAACAGACGACGGACAAAAGGCGTCAGAATAGCTTACTGGAGCCTTCGGCTCAGGTGAGCTAAAAACCAAAAATAAAAACAACCAAAAAAAAAAAAAAAGTTCGTTTTCAGATTTAAAATTAACTGTTCTACATGTATTTTGCCCACTGAATATTTCTTTATAGTAAGTACGCATCTATTGACTAGGATTTAATTTTATGCAGTTTGGAAGCGTATTTGTAACGGTAAAGTAGCTGGCAAAAATCAAGCATGCTGTTTGGAATTTCAAGAAACATTCTGATATTGAAATAATTCCTCACCATCTAAATGAACTGATTATATCTTCACGCCCATAAGTCTGAATAGCAGTAGGTACAGCAAGAGCATTTCGTAGTAGCTGGCTACTTGTAACTAACTTTTCTCACTTTACATACCTGTAGTTGATAACAGTTTCTAGTTTTCCAGATTCAGGCAGGATGCTACTAGGTGCCTTTTAAAAAAATACTTGCAGATTACTTACGAATATCGATGCGTCAATAGTGTCTTTTTTGCCTGTATTGAAGAATATTTTGCCATTCAAAGAGATTTTTTAGACCCTACTCTGCTAATTTCTAAATATTCAAAATAAATAATAATAATAATTAAAAAAAACACAACAAAACCAACCAACAAAAAACCAATACCAAACAAACAAAAAATAGAAAAAAAATATGAAAAAACAAACCAAAAACAAAAACAAAAACGCCCAACTATACGTCACGGTGGTTTTTTAATTGTTTGATAGTTTATATTCCATATATTTCGAGCATTACACATGTAATCGATCATATTTTTAAGGTGAGGGTTAAGATATTTGGTGTAGAGGTCGAATTGTTGGTGAAGTATACGAGGGTGGATCGCTTGGCGCTGGACGATTAGTGGGACGTCGTAGAATACATGGGTGTTAGAGTTGCGTGGGGGATATAGGATTGTTAGGCAGTGTTGAATCAGGTGATTCGTTGCGGAACAAGGGGGAAAGTCTCGTGGCAGACGGTGGGAGAACGAGGATGAACGCAATGGGTGGTAGAGGGGCTGTGTGGAGGGTTGTGAGCTGCGCACGATCACGCTTCAAAGGGGGTAGAGTCAGAGGCCGAATATAAGCGTGATGTCGATTAGTGTAGTTTGAGGTGGATTGAAGAGGCTCATGAGGTGGTATAGGCATGTTCGAATTGAATAGTTCGACTCGATAGTGCGCTTTAACATATGGGGATACAGACACGCGATAGACGGTAAAAGGCGACTGAATACGTAGGAGACGCTGTAGGGGGATGCAGAGTTGATCGCGTTAAGTCTGCGGTTAAGGCGGATGGATACTCGGGATTGCTGAATCGGAGGCTGATAGAACAGCTGCATGTATAGCGAGGATCGTGTTAGATACAATTGGGGATGCGCGGATGCGACGTGCCGATGATATGGTTGGGCTTTGTTGATGTCCCTTGGGCAGTTGAGGATTCTGGGGTGGTGAAGCGGTCTACGATCGTATGCGATCTGGTATTGAGTTGATCTACGTTGAGGAGTGGAGCGACATAGAACGCTGCGGCGGAGCGTTGCTGGCTAGGGGCAACTCGACGTAAGTGCTAGTAGGACGGAGCTGGCGTATATGGCTCGCAGGGATGTGGGGCTTGGGATGCGTGGACTGATAGTGAGGAGGGATGATGATAGAGTGGAGAGGGGGTGTTGCGACTACGAAGTCTCACGTACGCGGTCTGTAGATGGTTGTCGTGAACCGCGGATAGTGGGGATTAGAAGGGCGAGGAGTGCATGGGCGTTAGGCGGGCATGATGTGCGGGCCTCGGGTAGTGGGAAGGTGAGTAGAGGTGGTGTGGCATTGAGGAGGATTAAGGATACAGAGATCGGGCAATATGTGATAGGGTGAGTATAGTGTGTCGGGACGGTTAGTCCAGTAGGCAGGAGGTGGCTTGGATGGGGGCATCTCTGCGAGAGTACGGTGGGAGAGTGTCGTTTCGTTTTAGCAAAAAAAAATAAATTTATACAAAGGATACTGACCCAAACTGGGTTTGGTTTTATGACGTGGGTAAGGGTGAGGGTCATATGGGGTCAAGGACAAATTTAGTTGCCCAACTTGGAAGAGTGCATGCGTGCTGAAATCAATACATGAATTTCATTAATGGTAAAGTCAATGGTTGTACTGAATATGCAAGGCCAGTAATTATGCTCAGCAATAGTCCATCAGTGTTTTCGAATGCATCTCGGATACACATCCTCATACAAAAAATAAAGTCAAGGTCACACGTGCAACTCGACGTGAAGGAATTGGCATACACGATATGGGCTCTAAACTAAGATGCTTCGGGTGAAATTTGGACAAGGCATATTCTTTTAATTAATGTAGAAAAAAGCTAACGAACGTGGACGAGGGCAGAGACGAGAAGACAGATAACGGAAGACAAATACTAGCAAGGAGGGCAAAAAGGATTTGACTAACATCGATAGATGTTGTAGCCTTTGGAGCAAAGACGATGTTTAATACATACATATTCGGATAGAGACAAGTGTGGGGGATTTGGAGGTGTAGATTAAAACTATTCTTGATGCACATTTTTTAGAGAATGTATGAATACTGGAGATTTCATAGATAAGGACAAAAGAGGAGTGGACTACAATCAGTGCCACAAACAGACAGGAAGTGAACCACGAAATTACCGAATCTATCACGAAACAGTGCTTAATTTATTGTGTTTAGTTACATGTAATTAAAACAGAATGAAAATTTACTGTTTCGTGCCTACACGGTCTCCGTGTTTAAATAATATCACAACAGTGCATGGTATCTTGGGTTGTTTTTTTTTTGGGGGGGGTGTATCAGGGGGGGGGGGTTTGGTTTTTTTTGGTTTTGTTGTTTTTGTTTTTGGGTTTTTTTTTCTCACTTTTTTTTTTTTTATTTTGGTTTGGGAGGCAAAATACAGAAGTTTCTTCTTCTAAAACGTATACTTTTTCCTGAAATGTTCTTAAAATATTTTTGCTATATTTTAGGCTTCTATAAATGTTACCTGTTGGTGTCCAACAAGTTGATATAATTGGGTTTATATAATAAGGATAAACTTGGTTATTTCATGCAGCTTAATTTGTAGAGCATCGGGTTCGAATTGCATGGGTAGCACATTTGCCGCCGCAATTTTTGATTTGTGGCGGTTGGGTCATGCGACTTGGTCCCAGGACCCATTTGGCATAATGTTGCCTGGAATGCCGTCTCCGGGGGGTACTGTTTTTTCCAGGCTCCCAGGGATCAAGATGGCTTTTCTATTGCTTAAATATATCCATTTTATTATGCTGCCATATCATTATCGGCGCATACATCCAATTTGTTTATCCGGCCATATTATCATCGGCGGATACATTGTATTATATTTGCATTTTCTCAAATGTTATTAAATGGCCATGGCAAGTACGCCAAATCGGATTGAAGACTTATGTTGTTTGGTGGATGCAATTTTGAAGGGATGTTTTTAATTTTCATTCTTTGAAGGGGGGTTTCCTGGTCAAGTTTAAGTCCGTTGTTGTCCGTGTAGTGGTAATCCCGAAATAATGGGCACTGCCCATAATACAATAATGGGGTGGGCACAGTAATTGTCAACTTGTCGGACGATGTCACTTAAACCCAACTACGTATAAAATGCCTACAGCTGGACTGAAATGACAATCTCAAACAAATGAAATTTCAACCCTAAATTTACACAGATATTGGAAAATCACTGAAATACCTAAACAAATATATCTCTCAGTACATTCTGTATATTCTCTGCTCCCAACTAAAGATTTATTGAATTCCATCGCTCATTCTTCACGATAAATTAAAGATTAGACATTTTGACATTAAAGACAATTGTTTCTTCAACAGAAATGAGGAAAAATATTTATTTTTAT
>CAJDSM010000708.1:5947-18283 GCA_903981925.1 Ostrea lurida | reverse complement strand
CGCCCTCCCTAGTTTTACTCCTAAGGTAAAGGAGACCCAAACAAAGTGAAACACGCGTTTTCGCAGAAGAGAAATCCGGATTTTCAATGATTACGCTGAGTAATATCAAAGTTAAACTTCATTAAAGGATCGGACTTTGATGTAATATTTATTAATTAGTTTTAATGATGCCAACAAGTTTGTTACTCAGCGAATACGCCCATTGAAATGCAATGTAAGCAGGTTTTTTTATCGTGATTTATGGTGTTCTATATCAATAAATAAATATATATATATTATATACCATTAAAGCGATTCTTTAGATCTAATGAAAGTAAAAAAAAAAATGTAGGAGCAACTTAACAGCATGTCAATTTCAATGGAATTATGGAACACTTGGTTTTAAAAATATAGAAATACAGGACTTTAATTTGGCGCTCCAATCTCTTCCTTGGCCCAGACACCCGCCTTCTAACTTCAAACATCAGACTTATTCTGGAATAACCACATTTACTAGTCTGACGTCATGTACAAAAGTATAGTCATCTCGACCCTTAGTACGTGTATAGGTCCCAACCCAGTCTTTTGAATACTCTTAGATAGTGTAGAAGCGAATTTTTATCTTGAGAATTGCAAATCGGATCAGAGACTTGACAATCACACCGAGGACTTGCCCATTCATGAATGGGTTTCACGTTCTAGAGAAGTGAATAAGTGGACTTGGTCCCAATCTCACTTGAAGTCACTTTCCTATATAAAACTAGTGATAAACTATGCACCTGGTCTTTCATTAATAAGTCCTGTTGCCAATGCAAATGATCTTTATTGCACAACTCCAATTATGTACAAAGTGGAAAAAGGGGGGAATTGAAATATCGGAATTTAAGACTTCAAAAAGTAATTCGGAATGAGTTTCTTTTGCGTTGATTATTCTGAAGTTTATCGCGATCATTAGACTTCGATACAAATGTAATCTGTAAGTGCAAACATTTGTTCTAGCTTGATAAGTGGTCAACAGTCTTAGTTGCATGAAATCTAAGTTTCCAAAAATTGAAACTAAAAGTATTGTGATACAAAGTAAACGAGTTATTTCTTATAATAGAAAGTGTAAATATGGATTTCGTAATGAAAGAATGGTACAGATGCCTTACTGAATCTTGGTGGTTTATTTCTGTGTATAATCTATGGTACAGATGCCTTACTGAATCTGGTGTTTATTCTGTGTATATATCTATACACCTGTCGTCATTGCTTTTACCAACAAATAATAAAAATCACAATAATTTAATTCAGCTTTTGTCTCAAATAATAAATGTTCCCGTAGAATATGTAATATATCTATATATGCACTACATGGAAATAACAGTACCCAGACGATCAAAAAAAAAAAAAAAAAAAAAAAAAAAAAAAAAAAAAAATTCATTAAAATATTTCTATAAATTGATCAAAATAATTTTAAAACTATGATATCTGTTTATTTTGTATGGTGGTAATTTTTTTCTCTCGTGATACAAGATGTTCCAAAAAAAAAAGCCAAAAATTTGATCCACGCAATTCCAAATTTCCAGAGAGAGAGAGAGAGAGAGAGAGAGAGAGAGAGAGAGAGAGAGAGAGAGAGAGAGAGCGCACTGATTCTTTAAATTCTGGATGCAAGAGGTTGATTAAGAATTTGACCGCGGACACCTGTTTGGATGTTGACATTTGGAACCAAGGTAATGCCAGTGACGTAACGTAATCTGGCCCATCCCTTGCGTGTTCCTCAGAATTCGTCTATCGGTTTCCACATCTACACAGGTCCAATTTAAATAGCAGATTGTAACACTACAAATTAATGACATACCTCTACCTATAAACAAATAAATAAACAAAACGTAATCAAGATTGCAGATGAATGAGATATTTTTTCTTCTTTATTTCTCTATATAGAGGCGATTCTCAGTCTCCCCCGGAATTTAAACACGCGGTGACGAACTCAGAAGTGTGCAGTGAATTCAATTTCGGATTTCGATTCAAAATGTGGACCTAACTGGAGTTGTGTATATCATAATTGGGTAAGAATATATACTTACTTTTATTTTGTGTATTAATATAATAACATATATGAATTTCTGAGGGGAAAAACCCACCAGAGTAGTTATTTAATCAAAAAGTAAAACAGAAATTGATGTTGATTATAAATGCAATATAAATAAATGATATATATTTTTTTGATTTATGGAGATTTTACGTATAAAGTAATATTCGAATAAAAATTGCAGAGAGGAATTATAACTTTAAACATTATGGGGCCATTTTGTTACATTTAGTTTTATCTTTGATTGTGTTGGTTCACGTTCAATATATTCTGTATATCATACAGTCCACGCTGTATAAAAGTTGTCATTCGGGCCGTATGAAAACATTAAAGATACGATGACAAAGGGTTATCTCCCCGCAAAATTCGATTTCCAGAAGCCGGTGTGATTGATTTCAATATCATAATATATGTAAACTGGTCTGGACATACACCCATTCAGAATGAACATTTAACTCTTTTGCTTAAACATGAGAAGAGGAGAGTAGTGTATTGATTTCGTCTAAAATGTGTTTAGCATTTATTAATTTGATTTAATTTATCAATTTCAAAATCCACTTGCGAGTCATTAACATTTAATTTTTCAAATGATTTGTTTTGTTGTCTTGAATAATATCAGTTTACTCAATGTCAGTATTAGATAAATACTTTGAGACTTTGAGAAAGCAGTTCCTACATGATATGAATTTAGAACGACTCAAATGAAAGTAAAGTTTTAATGACTACGATTTTTGCAATTGCCAGTAGCAGTTCTCATGAAGAGCCAGACAATCCTCCCAGATCGACTGTACAATGGTTGTATTAGCTGTTCACATCATTAAGGTCTTTAATTTTCAGTGATAGCATGCCATAGGTCTAAATGACAAATCTTGTCCCATAACAATTTATCCATTTAAAAAAAATAAAACGCACCACGCATTTTGACGTTGGGCGGTCAATTTAGCGAAAGATTACACAAATGTCGAAAGAGCGCACTTTCCTTTATTTATTAAACAAACAGAGAAAACTTGATTATTCAATAAACGGGGTGTGTATGGAAGTAAAACACACGGATAGTGTTTGGGTGCTTCTCCTTAATTAACCATTTAAAACGCAAGACATGCGGTGACATCGCTGGATTTTTGATTTGACCTATCCTATTGTCCCGGAGTGACCGATTTCAAAGGTCCATGCAAATCTTATACGAACGAAGTTGAAATTACATGCATCAAAAATCGGTGACATTCCTATTCGGGTGTTCTGACTGAGCACTGACAACAAAACTACTGTCTAGACGATAGTACTCGACGGTCAGGGGTGAAATTCTACAGTCTCGGCCAGTGTATAGCGTTTCTATCTAATCAACCCCGGTTATCTCATAATTAATTGTGCCTAATCAATCTCGGCTATTCCATCATTATTTGTGTCTATTTTCTATCGTTATTTGTGTCTATTTTCCAACATTATTTGTGTCTATTTTCCATCATTATTTATGTCTAATTAACCCCGGTTATTGTATCATTCGTATCATTCTCTTGCACAGAGTTGTCGTCCTTTCTCTACTTACATCTCTGTCAACTCCCGTTTTACAAGATTTTTTGATAAACCATTGAAAGAATGGAAAAACACTACTTTGCTGAGTGTTCCTTACTTTGGTAATATATTAAAAAAGGAAATAATCAATAATTTTTTGTTATTTGTTGTCTTATAACTATTTTTTTAAACGCTATTAAACGCAAATAGTCTCTAACAAATTGTCTTTAAAATTAAAGACTTATAAGACCAAAAATAACAAATAAGTTATTGATTGTTTTCTCTTTTTTAATTTTTACAAAGTGTATATGAACACTCATAATTTCGTTGTTTTCCATTTCTTTTAATGGTTTTTATAAAAATCTTGTAAAACGGGAGTTGACAGAGACTGTAAGTTTGAGAGAAAGTAACGACAACTCTGTGCAAGAGAATGCATTCGTATCTGTTCGTTTTCTAATTATACGCCCACCCCCGGATATTACGTCATCCTTCATTCAAATTCTAATTGAATATGACTATCATATCATTATTCTATCTAATTACCCACGGCTATGGTAATATGTCGCTTTCTAATCTACCCAGTCATCAATTTACCCCCCCCCCCGGGGGGGGGGGGGGGCACTTATATATACCGATAAATAGGGACGTGCCGCTGTAATAGGTAGCCTTTTTCCACTATAGAATATATGACAAGGTATAGAAATAAACATGAAATATATGATAGGTTAATGTTTACTCAATTGATTATATAATGGCCTTCTAATTTGATCCACAGAGTTTTGACACAATCTGAGCGAACTATAGTGTATTATAGTATATAGTCTCCTACTAATACTATATACACTATAGTTCGCTCAGATTGCGTCAAAACCCTGTGATTTGATCCAGCTTTGGCAGTTCTTGTTTGTCATATGGGAAAGGGTCACCATTTGAACAGAAAATTATATGAAAAGGTATACAATTCTCAAATCTAAAATATATGAAAAGGGTGGGGGTCTGCAATGTCAGCGGCACGTCCCTACCCATAAAATTACGTAGTGCCCCCCCCCCCCCGGGCATTTACCAAAGGCCACGCTGAAATGGACGAGGATGTGGAGGCTGTGCAGGATTTTGTTTATCAGTACTATAGATGTGTTCAATAAGTTGGCACTTACACAGGTGTTTCCACAAATTAGGACTCACGTATGATGAATTTAGTACTTACACGTGTGTTCGATGAATTTTGTACTTGTGCGTGTGTTCGCGAGTAATTGGAAAATGAATTGAATATCAAAACTCAGTAAGGCCCATAGGCAGATCCAGGAATTTGTGAAGAGGGGGGGGGGTGTTGTAGAACTTGATTGCTTTAGGATTTTTTACTGGTCTGGGGACCATCTATACGTGAAAATGCTTAGTTTAATTATAAATTTTTTATGAAATGTCAATTCAATACACATCAATATAAAGATGATATTATTCGGTGTAACATTAAAAATATTCTTTTTGAATAAATAGAATAATTTAGTATTGAATCAGCCGGATTGAAATTTCCAGAAACTCAATGTAAGTACAAATCACAATTATTCAAACCAGTATTACTTTATAACCCACCAGTCCGAGTCAATAGGAAGGTCGTGCATCTACCACCTTGAGAGAGGTGATCCGGCACTCTCAGAGTGCAAGGGGGGGGGGGGGGGGGGGAAGTTCTGGGGGGGGTAACTCTCACCCCCCCAAGAAAATATATCCGGGACCGGGTCCCAACATGGGTGTTAAATGAAACAGAGACTGGCTGAATCGAACTCGAGATCTCTGGCACAACGGTCTAGTGCTCTGTACGAATTGATGTTACAGGTTAACCTACTAGCCAGTTCGAACATAACAAGAAGCAACTTAAGAACCAATCTATACAAAACTGTAGACTGATTTTTCCCTGGTGAATCCTTCACTTAACTCAGCATTTCAATTATCTCTCATTATTTAGACTTTCCAATCAGTAATATATTTTATATATAAAAACTTGTTCTCTGTCTCCTCTCTCTCTCTCTTACTTTTTTTGATTGCTAAAGGAGGGGGGGGGGAGTCCGGACCCCCCTCTGTATCCGCCCTTGGGGCATTGATAGCTCTCATATCTAACACCGTTTTCAAGTCTACCCACCCACCATTATACTCTATAGATGCCATGTATTCTATACCTCCCCCCCCTTAAAAGGCTCACAATTCTATTGGCTTTATTCGTAATTTAAACGACCACATAACTGGGACGTAGCTGTTAATCATTCCCCCAGATCTGATCTTATGACAATACCTGTCCTTTTTTTACCTGAACTATATGTACTCTGATATTAAATGACCAGTGAAAATATTGAATACTTCATCAGCAGCACGTGTAATGTTTTGAAAATCAAATAATAAAAACAATTGAATAAAAACTAAATAAATGAAATTAAATATCTGTTAATTAGGATTTTTTCCTTTTGCCTTTCTGTGAATTGCAGGGGTTGATTGACATGTTAATTCAATTAAACAAAATGCCTTACAAATAAATCAAATATACAGAAATCGCATTTTCTCAGAGAGAGAGAGAGAGAGAGAGAGAGAGAGAGAGAGAGAGAGAGAGAGAGAGAGAGAGAGAGAGTACGTACAATACAGGGTATATGAGTTCTCTTGGGACCAAAATGAATCTTTGTTATCGCACAAAGTGGGTGTTCATTTTAGCCAAACAATCATACATACGCATACTAACGTTACTTATTCAGCAAAGCTACCTTTGTCTTTATTAATAAATGAATATCTACAAACTGCAACCGCTTTATGCAGCACCGACCTCCATTCAGAATCACGAAAAAGTTCTAGATCACATACACCACCGCCAGGCCTAAAACGTCCACAAGGTTACGTCTATAGGGAAGTGGATTTCTTGTTACTTAAATCTGGCCTAACCTGCCGGTAAATAGGTACACAAGTTCTCATTTGACGATAGTATTCACTTTTTATCGAACTTTCAAACCCGTCAAGCTTTCTTTAAGAGTCTCTCATACTTCACACTGGACAGGGGCAGAATAAGGTTTTTACTCCAGCGATAAGATACCCCGATAGAGACCAAGCCCGTCCGTCGTCACTAATCTTTAACGGTTCCACCTTTAATTCATAAAATAACCTATTAAATGAAATCATTAAACTTTGATATTCGGGTTTTTTTTGTGTGTGTCTAACAACCTTAGTTTTCCTTTCTGTCTTGAACTCATTGTGCAAAACTTTACTTGTGATGTGTATATGGCTATCTGGATCAGACTTGTTTCTGAATCAGAATTGTAGTTTAGGTGTGTATACGCATGTAGGTATCCTTTATTTTAAACACATGTAGGTAACCTTTTATTTAAAAAGAAACCCCGGGGTTTTAAATGAAACTTGAGCAGCATTTAATTGTAACTTAACTGAATGAGACATTTTTCAATGGTGATGAATATCATCTTTGTTGTTTCAGTCGGGGACATGTTGTTTTGTGTGAAACTCCCAATATTTGTAAAGAAACAGGTCACTAACTGTGAGAAATTTACTACTGTTTCTCATGAATACAGACATCAGTTTGAATATTATTTCAGATAGGCAATCCAAAGTTTCAAGCAAGTGTTATCAAGATTGTACATTAAATTTTAAAGATTTGATATACATACGATAAAAGGGTTTACCATCAATGGCAATTAAGGCCAAATAAATCAAATCATTTGAATAAATTACACAAAGTTTTACCAGACAAAAAGACATAATGCATGTCTAAGAGCAATTTTAATTTAGATGTCAATCTCTGTTTCAGACAAGATGAAATTAAAGTGATGTACAAAATTTCAACAAGGAGACTTCAACTGGTGGCCACGTTGCTCCTGATTTTTTCGCAGCCAATATACCCCTTGTCCACATCCTCCACAGATGTCATTACCACGAATGGAGGATCCTCCACAGATGGCAGTACCACGGATGGAGTATCTTCCACAGATGGCAGTACCACGGATGGAGTGTCGGAGCAGACGACGCGGTCGTCTGCTGGTGATCAACTGGTAGACAATGTTACTCTTACATCAGGTGATGTACCTTCCACCAATAGTGTTCAAACAACAGTCACATCCACAATCAGTAAAATTAGCGCTACGTCAAATGATACAGCATTCAGTACTACATCTAGTGAAAGTTTTACAAATAGTACAGATTCTCCAACAACAAACATGACTCTTCAAAGTGATATACCTTCCACAATCTTTCAAACAACTGATGAAACAGTTGCAATATCTACAACAGATTCTGCAATAGCATCGACCACAATATCAGAACAACAATCTCCCAATATTGATTCAAGTACACAAATCATAACCAATACTCAGGCTGAATCAACGACAATAAGCGTAACAAACACAACAATGGAAACGACATCTCCCTCTATAATCTCGACACAAATCACAACTGAATTTTCAACTGCTGATAGTATTACAGAGTTCACAACGTCTGAGGGATTACCAACCTCCATAACAAGTGTGGAAAGTACAAGTTCAATTTCCAGTACACCAAGCCAGGAAACAACTATAACTGTGAAGGAAATATCAACGCCACAGGAAACCACAGCATTCGAAGAGTCCTCAATTCTGACCTCATCTACGGAATTGACAACGGAAGCTACTACTTCTACAGAATTTGTCACAAGCTCCTCAGTGTCTCAGGCAACTTTTACATCACTTTCGAGCACTCCAATGGTTACAACCAGTGAAATGCTAAGTGAGGAGAATACAACTTCCACAAATATTTCAGACTTAATGACAACTGTGACAAGTGAAACGTCATATTCCTCTGGAACATCGACACAAATCACAACTGAATCTTCAAGTATTTCAGAAACAACATCTGAGGAAGTACCAACCTCCACAACAAGTGTGGAAAGTACAAGTTCAGTTTCCAGTACACCAAGCCAGGAAACAACTGAAACATTCAAGGAAACAACAACTCCATTAGAAATTACATCATCTCAAGATTCATTTACGGAATTGACAACGGAAGCTTCCACTTCTACAGAATCTGTCTCAAGCTCCTCGATGTCTCAGACAACTTTTACATCACTTTCGACCTCTCCAATGGTTACAACTGAAATGTTAAGTGAGGAGAGTACAACTTCCAGAAATATTACAGACTTAATGACAACAACGCCGCTTGAAACTGTGACAAGTGAAACGTCCTATTCCTCTGGAACATCGACACAAATCACAACTGAATCTTCAAGTATTTCAGAAACAACATCTGAGGAAGTACCAACCATCACAACAAGTGTGGAAAATACAACTTCACTTTCCAGTACACCAAGCCAGGAAACAACTGAAACTTTCAAGGAAACAACAGCGTCACTAGAAACCACATCTCAAGATTCATTTACGGAATTGACAACGGAAGCTTCCACTTCTACAGAATCTGTCACAAGCACTTCGGTGTCTCAGGCAACCTTTACAACACTTTCGACCACTCCAATGAATACAACCAATGAATTACTAAGTGAGGAAAGTACAACTTCCAGTAGTCTGTCCACCTCTTCATCTACACGCACCGAGGTGTTGTCTTCTGACATTTCTTCAGAACAACCAACATCTACTTTAGCAGTTGCAGAAAGTACATCACAGTCCTCCACTCTTACAAGCGAGACTACAACCTCAACACATTCTCTAGACTTAACGACAACAGCACCGCTTGAAACTGTTACAAGTGAAACGTCCAAGTCCCCTGGAAGCCCAACACAAATCACAACTGAGTCTTCAATTGCCACTGAAAGTATTACAGAGGCCACAACATCTGAGCAACTAACAACCTCCACAACAAGTGTGGAAAGTACAACTTCAGTTCATAGTACACTAAGTCAGGAAACAACTACAAATTTCAAGGAAACAACAACGTCATTGGACACCACTATGTCTGAAGCGTCATCTACGGAATTGTCAACGGAAGCTTCCAGTTCTACAGAATCTGTCACAAGCTCACCACAAATCACAACGGAATCTTCAACTGCCCCTGAAAGTAGTACAGAGTCAACGACACTTGAGGAACTATCAACATCCACAAGTGTAGAGAGTACTAGTTCAGTTTCGAGTACATCAAGCCAGGAAACAACAAATGTAACTACCAAGGAAACAACAACGTCATTGGACACCACTATGTCTGAAGCGTCATCTACGGAATTGTCAACGGAAGCTTCCAGTTCTACAGAATCTGTCACAAGCTTACCACAAATCACAACAGAATCGTCAACTGCCACTCAAAGTGTAACAGAGTCAACTACATCTGACGGATTATCATCCTTGACAAGCTTGGAAAGCACTACTTCAGTTTCCAGTTATACAGAATCTGTCACAAGCTCAATAGAAATCACAACTGAAGCTTCAATTGCCCCTGAAAGTATTACAGAGTCGACAACACTTGAGGGATTATCAACATCCACAAGTGTAGAGAGTACTAGTTCAGTTTCGAGTACATCAAGCCAGGAAACAACAAATGTAACTACCAAGGAAACAACAACATCGCTAGATACCACAACTTCTGAAGTGCCATCTACAGAAGCTTCCAGCTCCATAGAATCTGTCACAAGCTCACCACAAATCACAACGGAATCTTCAACTGCCACTGAAAGTAGTACAGAGTCAATAACATCTGAAGCATTATCAACCTCCACAAGCGTGGAAAGTACAACTTCAGTTTCTAGTTCTACAGAATCTGTCACAAGCTCACCACAAATCACAACGGAATCGTCAACTGCCCATCAAAGTGTAACAGAGTCAACGACATCTGAAGGATTATCATCCTTGACAAGCGTGGAAAGCACTACTTCAGTTTCCAGTTCTCCAGAAGCTGTCAAAAGCACACCACAAATCAAAACAGAATTTTCAACTACCACTGAAAGTATTCGAGTCCGATCGCAGCTTGAGGGATTATCAACATCCCACAAGTGTAGAGAGTCTAGTTCAGTTTCGAAGTACAGTCAAGCCAGGAAAACTACAACTATGTAACTACCCAAGGGAAAACAAACACCGCTTGAACCACAGTCTTCTTGACAGGTGCCATCTAACAGAAGCTTCCATTTCGTACAGAATGCTGTCACCAAGCTCACATCACAATTCACAACAGGACTGCGTCAACTGCCACTCAAAGTGTAAACAGAACGTCAACGACATTTGAAGATTTATATCCTGAACAGCTGGAAAGCACTACTTCAGTTTCCAGTTCTACAGAATCTGCCAACGAGCTCACCCACAAATCACAACTGAAACTTCAACTACCAGTGAAAATATTACAGAGTCGCAGGAATCTAGGCATTATCAACCTCCACAAGCGTGGAAAGTACACGTTCATTTTTAGTTCTACAGAATCTGTCACAAGCTCACCACAAATCACAACTCGCGACTGAAAGTAGTACAGAGTCAGTGACATCTGAGGGATTATCAACCCCACAAGCGGGAAAGTACAACTTCAGTTTCGAGTACATCAAGCCAGGAAACACCAAATACAACTACAAGAAACAACAATACACCAGAAACCACGACATCTGAAGCACCATCTACGGTTGTCACAACGGAAGCTTCCAGCTCTACAAGAACTGTCCACAAGCTCACCACAAATTCACAACTGAAACTTCAACTACCAGTGAAGTATTACAGAGTCGACGTATCTGAGGCATTATCAACCTCCACAAGCGTGGAAAGTACAAGTTCAGTTTCTAGTTCTACAATCTGTCACAAGCTCACCACAAATCACAACGGAATCTTCAACTGCCACTGAAGTAGTACAGAGTCGTGACATCTGAGGGATTATCAACCTCCACAAGCGGTGGAAAGTACAACTTCAGTTTCAAGTAGATCAATCCAGGAACCACAGAATACAAATTACACCGAAACAAATAAACCAGAAAACACAATTGGAAGCCACATCTACGGAAGTGTCAACGGAAGCTTTCAGCTCTACAGAAGCTGTCACAAGCTCACCACAAATCACAACTGAAACTTCAACTACCAGTGAAAGTATTACAGAGTCGACGCCATCTGTGGCATTATCAACCTCCACAAGTGTGGAAAGTACAACTTCATTTTCCAGTTCATCTAGCCAAGAAACAACAAATACAAATCCCAAGGAAACAACAACGCCACCAGAAACTACAACATCTGAGGCGACAACTAGGGAAGTGTCAACGGAAACTTCCAGCTCTGCAGAATCTGTCGCAAGCTCCTCAGTGTCTCAGGCAAATTTTACGTCACTTACGACCACTCCAATGGTTACAACCAGTGATATACTAAGTGAGGAGAGTACAACTTCCACTAGTCCAATATCCACATCAGACGTAACAACTACTACTGTGGTGTCAGAGACCAGCAGTCCGGTGTCGACAGTGACAACACCCCATGAAACAATTAGTACAGTCCAAACAGAGACCAGTAGCCCGGTCTCCACAATAACATCCCCGGACGTAACAACTGCAACAGTCAATACAGATTCCAGTAGCCCGGTGTCTACAACAACATCTCCCGACGTCACAACAAGTACAGTCCAAACAGAGACCAGTAGCCCGGTGTCTACAATAACATCACCTGGTGTAACAACGTTGACAATGTCTACAATAGCAGCATCAGGGGGAACTACTAAGGAAAAAACATCACCAGACACAACAACTAGTACAATGTCCACAACATCAGAGAAATCAACAACGCAGGGACCGACAACAGAAACACGAACATCAGAAGTAACGGTGCCTTATTCCACAACTCTATCAACTCCCT
>CAJDSM010000707.1:0-31237 GCA_903981925.1 Ostrea lurida | reverse complement strand
GCCCCCACATTTCAAAAGCAGTCCTACCCTATGCAGAGATCACGACATGGCCCTCCAGCATCCCTGCAATGTCGTAAGAGGCGGACTGGAATTGGGGCGTTCTTCGAATGAACCAGAAAAACATAGGCGCTCCCCATGTAATTTTGCATGATGAAAGTCTACCACTCTATACTATACTATTTTATAGTACAAAGAGTGTAGACTTATATCAATTTACAGAATTACATGGGAGCACCTATGAAAACCGAGCCTTCATGTCACAGCAGGTGTGGCACGATAAAGATCCACCTCCTACTCAAAAGCGCCAGAGTGTCGAGCATAGGCCTAAATTTTGCACTCTTCACTGGCAATGGTGAGCGTCTCATATGAGTGAAATATTCTGCAGTTGGGACGTAAAACACTAAATAATCATTCAATCAATCTACTACAATCGATCTGATAACCCGGATCCCCACCCACGGGACCGGTGTAGTAGAAATAATCGTAATCTAGTTCTAATTCTCTTCGAAAGTCCCAGGCCAGGGGCGGATCCCAGTATTTCGGAAATGATCGGAAATTACAAAATACGCTTTGAAAAATATTTATTCGCGTTTGATACGAAGATTTTTTTCGTTATTTAATACATTTAGCACCCGTTTTTAGTCTTTTTTACCTCTTAATCTTATTCTGAAACAGTTAAAGTTGATCCCTTTTAAGTTCTCCCTCCTTCCCACCCCTCTCTCTCTTCTCCCTCCCCCTTCTCCTTTCTCCCGCCCCTCCTTTCTCCCGCCTCTTCTCCCTTTCTCCCGCCCCCTTTCTCCCGGGCTCCCGATACCCTTTCCACCCTCTCATAGCGCTATCGCGGGTGCATTTCATTTTGAAAGTACGAAAGATTTCTGCCAGATGGATACCGCATATATTGACAAATGACCAAAACCGGGTACGAGTACAAACCACGAAGGAATTGCTCAGAATGTTTCCCAAATTCAATCTAAAACAATTTGCAAACGGTGCTGGTGACGAAACAGGGGTTCTCTTTTTCGAACCAGTAAGAAAAATTGGAAACAAAATATGGCTAACTAAACACAGATGAAAGCCTGTAGTTGCCAAAAGAACCACAAGCACAAAGGTTCTTTATTGCATGTACTGATGGTACAGCCGTACAAATTCCGGTGCAGAAGGGCAAAGGTGTTACAGGTTGGTATTACCGAGATGCTCAAGAAATATCATAAAATGACGCCTTGTGTCAGAATTTAGGCGTCTTCTCAAACCCACCATACTCTCCTAGATTTAGCCCCATCATTCGATTTTTTCCTTTTTCCAAAACTTGAAAAGTTCTTAACAAGTCCCGACAAGCTCTTGGCTCAGCCATCAGTCAGTGCCTCAGAGGTTTACCTAACTCGGCGTATTATTGTGACGCATTTCAGAATTGAAATTATGTAATCACGGGTTTTTCGGATATGACCTTAAAAACGGAGGTCCCGTGTCGCAGCAGGTGTGGCACTCAAAAAACTGCTCACTGCTAAAAGACATGTATGCTAAGCATAGATCTAATTTTGCAGCCCTTCACCGTCAATGGTGACGTCTCAATATGAGTGAAATATTCTCAATGGGACAAGAAACACAAATAATCAATCTCTCAATATTGATCACACAAGTTTAAACGGCGAGCGTGCAGCACTTGGATGGGTGTGACCGCTACACGTTACAAATTGCTGGCAGCGTAGTGACTTTGTGTTTTGGCGGGAAACCTGCTTCAGGTAGACTCTCTGCGGAGCTCTGGACTTAGTGTCCATGTACGGACTGGGGATGATGTGATTGTCGTCGGGAACGGCGGGTGCCGTTCTTGAAAGATTAAGGAACTATTAGCCTTTATTTGGACCCTGTGTGATGTAAAATTAGGAATTTTCATATGAGCTTCTTTGCTCTAAAAGGCCGATGTGACCTTGTTTAGGGTTCTATGGGCTCGCAATGTGACCTATCTCTTTATCAGTTGAGTTTCATTTGATCTATCACTCTATATCTAATAATTGTAGAGATCTGAAAAATCATTTAATTTTATTTCACGTGATCACTTAGCGCCGATTCTCATTGGTTAAAACACCTTTCAAGAATTGAGGTGATTTTTCGATCACGTACCTGAACAACAAGTAAAGTCTAATGGACATTGTTTTGTTGTTGTAATATAAAATTAAATGATAAGAAATAAATCTTATATTTTTTCGGGTGATATGCAGGTTATCACCGAGATTTTAGACGGTAAAACTTTTCATCAATGCGCTTCGCGCATTGATGAGTTTTACCGTCCAAAATTCGGTGATACCTGCATCACCCGAAAAAAAAAATAAGATTCATTTCTTATGTGAAACCACTCCGGTAGATCCCAGATGGTGCCACCATGTCCCCACACTTTGGGTGAGAAATGATAGTCCCAGGTTGTCTCCTACTTTGCCTTCATGCTCGTTTAATATAGGAGTGGACCCCTCAAAGATTTTAAAAGAAACTACCAGTCTCTTTGTTATCGTCCGCAGGAGTGGCCAATATATTTGCGGTTGTGTTATGTAATGGGGAAAGGGGAAATCATTTTTTCCCCTTTTTTTTTATTTTTTTTTTTATTTTTGAGTGTTGGAGTTATTCCTTATCAATGATGTGTACAATAATTCGGAATAAAAAAAATATAACAATGAAATAGGTAGAAGCGTAAATAACTGTAATCAATACGGTTCATTCTAATTCAATATTCAACGAATATTATGAATTTACGGTTTTATGCTAAATGTTTACACTCCTCAAATGGCAATGTGTAAAATACAGAATTCATTATGGGTTTATTTTTGTTTGAATATGTTACGGCTACAAATATTTACATATATATGTATATTTTGGCTGTTGTTTTGTTAAAAATCTGCAAGATGCATATATATCAGATATCCAGTTAGTCCAGCGAAAAATATCGCCATGATCACGTGACGTAGATCCGGGATATACCTTGCATTCTATTTTCTGAAGTGTGTGTATTTACTTGATATACATATCATCATCATCATGATTCAACATTTTAGAAATCTTTTTACAAATGTAGTTTTTCCTTAAGCATGGGCGGATTTGGGATCTCTATGTTGAAGGGCGTGGAAAATATAAGAGACGGGTAAGTTCAAAACGGTAGTTTCAATGTTTCTTTGGAAATATACTAGAATATCTAAATTTGAAGCTTTGCATCGAAATCATCTTGTTTATGCTTTAAGATGCATACTTTTGGTGTCCAATTAAACTCTTTAGACGAGCTAAATTGTTCAAAGAATTTATAAGAATCTGTTTATTAATGAATTTTGAAATTATTGTTCCGTGTGCGTACTTTCAGTACTTTGATGAATTGCGGCTAGCTTTTTGATAGCTAGCGTGCAGTTTAATACAATTATTAAACTGATGAGTTTTTAGTTTAAAGTTGTTACTTGAAATGTGTCATCTGGGGTGGTCACTGAGAAATCTTACTCGGAAAAATGAGGATATTGCTGCTGCCTTGTTTTCAAGAGAGAAAAAAGTTGTACACGATCTCTATTCCTTTTCCTCTATAAATACCCAAGTTGACGAGATCTGAATACAGAAGCGTGTATACGTTGTAGGAAAAGACACCTATCGATAGAGAACAACAGATAAATCAGCAGTTAATGTCACTGAAGTTTATCATAGAGTGACTTTTAACTCCTTTATTATGTTTTAAAGGAAGGAAAGTCGATAAAGAAATGTCTTTTGTTTCTCATGTTCCGTTAAATTACACTTAAATGACGCTAGGTAGTGTGTCAGAGGTTCAAACATCGGTAAAATGTCTGCCATCGACAGAGAGGTACGTAATTAAAGCATTTGAAATCTATATATAGCGAAATTTAAAAAAGAAAATTTGAGAAATTGTTCACATTTGATATTTTGTGGTTCTAACCTAAAATTAACCGCGGCATTTTCACTATCATCAGTGGCGCACCCCCACCCCCTTAAATTTTCAAATTTAAGGTAAAACTCATGGTCTCTTGAACGACAAAAGAAGCAATCATTTTCTCCATTCTCAGAGAAATAAATAACAAGATCGTTTCATTTATTGTTATTTCTATTGGGAGCACTTATCTATTTGTTCCAAAAAACCTTTAAATTTGTGACATTTTATTAATTTTGCCTCATTAAAAACGACAGAAAATAGTAAAATGACTATATACATAGGAGACATATTTCTTGTAAAATCTCTAAAATACAGGAACTTCCCCTGGGCCCCCGCCATGCCTTACCCCTGCCTCATGATATCCCCTTGCCCCTCAATTTGCCTTGATCATTTTCTTTCGTGTACTCGTGTCTTGGGCGAATATGGTTACATGAATTATAATGTTACAAAAATCCCGGGAGAAGGGGACGTAAAATCTTCTAACCAGAGAGGGTTGCAATCTCCAGCCCTGTATATGTTGATCTGTCAACGAGTTTTTAAAAAAATCCATACGACATGAATTCAAAATCGAATTTTCTTTGATACAGAAATCAAACAAATTTTTCAGCCAATCAAAATCGCCGTAATTTCATGAAGATGCCCCCATTCCTGCATTGCGTGTTTATTGCGGAAACATTGCGTGTTTATTGCTGTAATTCTTTTTAACTAAAAAAGGAAATCGTATGGATGTACAATTGGGAAAATAATGATAGAATTAATATTCTGTTGTTAAAGAAATCGACAGTGTCATCACAGTCTCCACCCAGCCGCGCTGTGACTAGCGCCAGCAGCGCCCTCCAGCGGACCCGACAGAGGGCGGAGATTGATAAAGAGACCGAGGAAGAACTGCTGTTCCTGACCGATATTTCTCGACCCGTCACTCATCAGGAACCAGTTAGAGAGGACCCCGAAAAATTCAGACTGGAACTTAGTACGTTGTTTATAGAACTTTAAAAGAGGGGCCGGTATATTCAAATACGGTTCAAGCACAGTTCATATACTTCTTTAGTAGTGATAGTACTCGTAGTAGTTGGGAGAGAGATAGGGAAAAACCTCAGTGTTCACGCAAAATATATTATATAGGTCATCCCGCGTAAAAGTTTAAATACATGACTCGTTGAAAACGTACATTTTTCTTATTGCTCCATGTAACACTTACTAAAGTTTTGAAAACAAGTTTGAAGACTTTTAAAAAAAAAATTTGCTCAGCTCTTATACAATCTCGCAGCCAAAATTGTATACTGAGCGATCTCGGAAATGGTTAGATGCAAGGTACATGTACCAATCATTTATGGTATAGTAGACCTACGCTCCATTTCAAATAGACGAAGGTAACATCGTGTTAAACGTATCATAATAAAAAAAACAACAACAACACATATATATAAAATCGAGTGTAGGGCAACACGGACCTCCGACAAAAGCGAAGGCAAGATCAGGTGACATGGAGGAGTATATTAACGCATCCTCTGCTGACCGGTCACAGCCGCGTGGCCGCGTAGTAGAGACAAAAAGGTAAACGGATTACCCTATGTCAAATCTAGAAAGCAATGACAGTCTAACAATGGGTATAAAACAAATCAGTCAACAACTTTCACGTTTTGCAATATCTATATTACTAAATTAACAAGGTCGGAATTTGGCGCCCGGGTTTGGCGCACATCCTATTTAATTACTGTCCCGGACATCTATTTATTTATATCACCAATGTATAGTTCTACCTGAGTTTAACAAGACAAAAGATCTTCATCGTATATTTGGCGTATTTTAGGAAAAATTGTCAATATACGAAAACATAAATTTAGAACCAGCGACGGAACGGCGTGTATTGATCCGAGATACGAATAAAATATAAATTCTCCAAATAAAAGCACAATAATTCAATTGTCGTTTATTTTCAAAAAGAGCTAAACTAATGATTTTTAGGTGCGAACCCGCTAAATTCCACCACTGCCGATCATTCAAAGTAGCGACGGTTGATGTTTCATCATATACAGACATGACCTTTCAGTGAGACGTAGATAATTTCCATAGGCGTAGGACTGTCTTTGAAGAGGGGAGGGGGGAGGCAAACTTCTAAGTAATGCGACAAGCAAAAAATAAAAATAAGCTAATGGAACAATAAGTGTGTAGTGGGGGGGGGGGAGAGGGGGGACTTATAAAATAGCGTGACAAGAAAATTAAAGAAAGGTAATAGAAAACTGAAAGGGGGGATTCTAAATTATGTGTCATGATGCAGAAAAAAATTTACTTGACAAAGGGGGGGGGGGGGGCAAAAACATACTATGTGACTTTCCATTGACACCCCCCCCCCCCCCGGGCCTACACCATGATTCCCAATACGGCCAGCATGTTCAGTCACAATTACCAAAGTTCAAGGACAGACATTGCGTAAGATTGCGGCTTACAAAAGCAAACCCCGTCTTTCCACACGTTCGGTTATATGTAGCATTTTCCACAGAACTTCCCGCCGGATTTTTTGATTGACGAAGAATATATTGTTTCGAAGGAGTTGTCTGCTTGAGACCACCCCCTCCCTTGGGTTTAATGTAAATCACATTATTGGACACTCAGCAGCGGGTAAATTGCCTAGTGTGTCCTAATCAAGCTTTCACGTTTTGCAATATGTGTGTGTTGGGGGGGGGGTGTAAACATTTACATCGTCCGTTGTTAATGAAATATGGTATATGGTCATTGGAGTTATGTGTAGTTAAGAATGGTGAGTTAGATAGTATAACTTGAAATTTTCAAAATATCCGCCATTTTCAAAATGGCCGCCAAAATTTAACAACGTATTCCTTTCTCTTTGAAATACAGTATGGGCTGTTCAGGACAGAGAATATAAAATGGTAAACTCGGAGAATTCACAATGTCAAAAATTTTGATAATGGTGGCTAAATTGCATCGTGTTTTCAATTCAAAATGGTGGAAAATTTTAAAATTTATAAAGAGCTGCCGAAAACGCATAATTTTTTAAATCTTGCACCCAATTTCAACAAAATTAGGTATATGTATCTTGGGGCAGTTGAGGATGGGGACAAAACATTAAAATGGTGAATTGAATATTTCCAACATGGCCGAAAGTTTCCAAAATGTGTCCATTTTTCAATATTGTTTGCTCTTTCGAGGTAGTTGAGATGGCTTTGGTGAATTTGCTATTTTCAAAACGTCTTCCAAAACAACTCGTAAAATTTCTGAATAAAACTGGAACCCCTACCTAATATTTTTCCCCGGCGGTTTCTGAAAATGTGTTTTAAAGACTTTCCAGAATTTTACATGTCCTACGGGATACAATAAAAATTATTTGAAATCTATTTAGGCAAATGTATCAGTTTTTATAGCTTTAAAAATTATGCCTTGTTCATAAAAGGTGTTTAAATTCCCAGTTGTTTTGTCATGTTTGATATGTATAAATCATAGTATCTCCATTAACTAATATAGCGCACTTTGAACAAGCTAGTATATTTTTTAATTAATAACTTGTGCTTTTAAGGGTTTACTTTCATATTAAGGGATCTAGGAGGAATTCACTTGCAGGATTTTACAAAGGGAGTGTAAGTGTAAAAATAATTTGTAGTTTGTTTATTTTGCAGAAAGTAGAGTTTGACAATTTTCTTTTTGAAATAAGTATTCAATTGGAAAACCTATTACAATTGGTATCTTGTTGCTTGTTTCACTAAGACAATCTGGATTCTTTCTCTCGGACTTTGTATATCAGTTTTAATGTTAGTTTGTGTTTGTTTGTTTGGGGGGTTTTTTTTTGGGGGGGGGGTGTCATTTGCCATGTAAATATTCTATCGTTCTGATGAATTGACATATGATAATTAATTTATGGAAATATGACAATTATCAATGATTAATTAATGACTGTAGCTCCTACCCGCGCTCTGGAACCCCACGAAGTGAGACAGGAGATCTACAGACGGGAGTGTAAGAAGCTGCATGTCATCCCCGTTAGTAGTTACCTCAGGAACCCAATCACTAACGCCTTAGTCGTCCCCCACTGTGGGCTGGGTCCTCTGGGCGCCCTGGCCCTTGCAGCCCCACTTATGGCAAGTATTTCAGGAAATTGAAATCACATTGAACCGTGTTTGTATGTTAACGTGCACATACGATGCACCAAAAAGTAGTATCACATATTATATGATAGACCTATTTATGATTTTTCCCTTAAAGCCCCCGTCACACTGGCCACGATTCCAATACGCTCTCCACGACCTTCAAGATCTAAATGATCGTAGTATAATCGTGGTGATTTCATTAAAACGTGGTCGGTGTGACAGCAATCAGGACTGTACTACGACCTTAGAACTGTCAATCATCCATCAATAGTCAATTCTAGCACGATTCTACTACGACCTTCATGAGTACAATACGCTTTTTCTACGACTTTCCAACGACCATGCTTCGGTTATACCACGACCACCGACGACATCCCTTTGATACTACTACGACATTCCTACGGTACCACTACGATCTATGCGATCGTTCTACGTTCTCCCTTACGGTGCTACTACGCATGATACGTTTGTACTGCGCTTACCGCGACTGTTCTACGATCTCTCACGATCGCGTGTCATGTATGCCACTTTTTAGACGACGAATGGATCAGACCATCCTCCTTCAATTAGCTTTAAACTGTTGTGGGCCGGGTCAGAATAGATACTCAACAACCCGTAATGGTCAGTGACGTCTCTATATAGTGAAATATTCTCGGGTGGGACTTAAAACAATAGATAATCAATCAATTAACTTTCTTGCAAGGACAGCATGCCTTGATACTTGTACAATTCCTCTTTTTTCTTGAGGTTTGCACCATATTTTCTCATTAAATGTGTAAGTATGTGTGACGATGGTCTATGAATTGTTTGTCTACTAATCTCAACAATTATCCGACGTCATTCTGAACAAAGTTAATTTGAGAGTCACACTGCCAGTACGCTCTTTTTTCCCCACGACCTCACTACGAATGTTTTGAGCATGTTCAAAATTTACGTAGCGCGGTCGTGGTCAGCCACGACCAGCCACGTTCATACCTAGACCTCCAAGACCTCACGACGACCACGTTACGACCTGTCACGATTTAGGCAAAAATCAAGATCGTAGTAAGGTCGTGGTCCGGTGTGATGGGGGCTTTAGCTTGCTCGATGATTGTCTAAGATATACCAAAACTTGATGCGCTATGTTTTTAGTTGGACCACAACATAGTTTTGCTGGACATTGCGGAGAACAATATAGGACCGTTCGGTTTAGAACACATGGTGGAAGCATTTTTGGAAACGATGTGCATCACACACTTGGTAAATACCCTAAAAGTTGTCCATTTTGTGGTTTTTGAAATATTTCATACCATGTTAATCTTTTCAGTCGATACTTGCAGAATTTGTCGGACAATGATCTAGGCAGCAAAGGAGCAAACATTCTCTGTAGCGCCATAAGTAAACAGTCCATTTTCGAATTTTTAGAATTGTCAAGTACGTTTATTTTCTACTATTTTTCAATTCTTCCTTTTTTCAATATACAAAACAGACTGTCTTAATGATCAATTTTTTTTTCATCGACAGGTAATGGATTCAAAGACGAGGATTCAGTTCCATTTGCTGACGCAATCGAGGTAGGAAACATACGTTCGTCTGTCGTCAGGATATGCAATTCAGGAGTTCTTTAAACATTAAGAATGCAAAAATGACATTTTGTAAATGTCATGTAACATTCCAGTGATCCTTAATCTTTTAATATTGTAGAAATCCAAGAGCTTGCGAGAAGTCATTCTTTCTCACAATCATTTCGCAGAAAAGGCTGGCTTTGAATTTGGAAGAGCTATTGGTATCAATTGCAATTTCTGTTGAACCTGGAAAAAACCCTTGTAAAATTTCTGCTAAAACATTGGACACATTTCACCATTATAAAATTCAGAGATTTTACTTTGATTGCAGCTAACAATGACAGGCTTGAAACATTCGACATCAGCTGGAACCATATCAACGGAAGGTCTGCAGAAGCTTTTGCGAAAGGTGTTAAGGTATTTTTGTTTATTTGTGTATCTTTATGTTGCGTGCAGAGCATGGTGGATTGATATCGATCACTTTTTCCGGCATTTGTCCGTCCTCCTTGGAGCACTCCACCTTTTTTCTAAAATCTACTATCTTATCACACAGAAAAATGTTGGCTTGAAGCGACTTGACATAAGTTTTAACGGGTTCGGACGAGATGGCTGCAAAAGTCTGTCGGTAGCACTGAAGAAGAACCGAACGTTGCAGGAACTGGACATTTCCCACAACAGGATGGTGGACGCGGACATCGAGGTTCTCTCACAGAGCCTGATGGAAAACGAAACCCTCAAAACTCTAGTGGCATGTTCATAATTTGATAGTTTTTCTTGGGTTTAAAGCATAAATTTAATATGGATTACAGACTTTAAAATCACCAAACAAGTGAAGTAATCCATTCTAAACCTGAAACGTATAATTACATATTTTATGAACCTCTGTGATGAATTCAGACAATTTTTGGTATTTTCTCTTTGGTTCAAATTTGATTTACAATTCATGTCCAAAATTCCTTTTCCTGACCATTCGCATAATGAATACTGCACATAAGCATGTAAAGGCAAAGATAACGAACAGTGATCAATCTCGTAAGTCCCAAATAGAATACAAAAATAAGAATTGGGCAAACACGGACCCCTGGACACACCAGAGGTGGGATCAGGTGCCTAGGAGGAGTAAGCATCCGCTGCTGACCGGTCACACCCGCCGTGAGCCCATAGTCTTGGTCATGTGTTACGTTTACATGGAGAGCTTTAATTACATGTATTTGTCAGGTTGGAGATAATCTGTTGACACACAAGTCATCGCTTAACATTCTTAAAAGTATAGAAGATCCAAAGTCAGCAACTGTACTGGAAAAAGTCGACCTGAAGGTAAAATTCTTACTGAAATCTTAGTCTGGTATTTCACATATTGTTTTTCATTCTGTTGCCTTAGCTTTTGATATTACGTAATCTCTTTTTATGATGTCACAGAACGTTTGTGTGGATCAGGAATTTGTTCATCTGTTAGCGGAAGTAAAAGAAATTAAATCGATCGAAATAAAACATGGAAGAATTATGCAAGTTGGAAAACCAAGAAGACGACGAAGGCGAAGAAAACCGAAGCCAAAGCCCGAGGCTAAGAACACAAACCCCTCCATCAAGCAACCGTCATTACATACAAATGAACAAGATATACCATCGGCCGAAGCAATGAACAGTGAAAGTATGAATATCAATAATGTTGACGATGGTGGTAAAGTACTTGACAACAGTGTTATGGAACAGGTGCTTGGTCCAGCGCCACCTCCCGGTGGTATCGTTAGGGAGTCTCTAATACTGGGCGAGGAAGTATTCAGCAAAGAAATCGGCCAAGATCTAGTATGAATACTGCAAATATTCTGTTCACTGTACGTACATACATACATACGCACGCACGCACGCGCACACGCATATTGAGAATGATTTGGAAAAATTGAAGTTGTGATCCCTACTGACTAAACAGCTAAATAGCGGTACACAAACTTCATAGGAGATTTCAGTGTGGATGAATTATAAGACAGGATGTTTTAGCGTCATGAAAAACTTTGGATTTCAGCAACTGATAAAAAGCTCTACACGTGAGACTGAATAATCCAGTACTTTGACCATATCTATCATCTTTTTCGCAAGCCAAGTGTCCGATTCGCTTACTGTCATCTTCCTCTTGGCAGATTTAGTCGAGTTTCTAAGCCTTCAAAATATCGTGCTTTGACTTCCCAAGGCATCCAATCAAATTCACCATTATACATGCTGTACCTGTTCGGTTTGAGTGAAGTCTGGTCATGTAGTCGGCTTTGTCACTGTATTTTGCCCATAAAACAAAGACGAGAAAGATTCGGAGTTTTTGAACCAGTTACTAGAAGATTATCGATTATGTGTCGCACCCAAATGATGACAGAGGGCAGTGTATCTGTGGAATGTGCTGGAATAGACTGAACAAATTCGGAAAGATTGAACATGACATGAAAACCAAAGTAGAATCGTTAAGATCAGAAAGCAAGTTTTAATACGCGATTTACGTCTGATAGATAAAGGTGTATAAGCTCGCAACAAGTATTACACCTAAATAAAAAAAACACCATACAATTGTTCACTCGAGTGTTTCCGTCAAGAGCGATAACTCGCATTGGTCCGTTAGATGCTATCAGTCGCGACTAAATCTGCCAAGGGGGAGATGACAGTAAGCGAATCGGACACTTGGCTTGCGAAGATGCATATCTATGTACATGTATTGAAATTATGCTGTTCTTAAAGTCATTCACTGAATGGAATTACGGTTCTTTATGTTACATAACTGTTACAAAAGAAAATATTCACTATATGAATATGTAAAACATTTATTCATCAAAAATAAATTATCAATATACGAGTACACATGGGGCGTATCATTTTATTATGACATATCAAAGTGAATACCAGTCAATAAATGTATCACATCTGAAACATTTGCGTTTGGAATTAAAACTAAATAGATAGCAAGAAAATGATAGGAATTACTTCCTTTGAGTCCCATTGTTTTAAATACCTTTAAAAATCATTGTACAATTAGACATTGTCATTGGTACTCCTGATGCCATTATTGAATTAGAAATTGGTATACCCGATGGCCATTGTAGAATTAGACATTGGTATTCCGAATGTCATTTCTTTGGTATTCCGAATGCCATTGTAGAAATAGACATTGGTATTACAATGCCATTTCATAATTTTCGAATGTCATTGTCGAATTAATTGGACATTGGTATTCCGAACTATACAAATGTATCACGACACAACAACAAACTTGTATGTTCACCAAGATGTATAATAAACAGATGAAAGACTAGGTCCTTGATACTCTACTCGATTTGCATGATAAATTCTATTTTCAACTGTTAACCTTCTTTCTAAACATTAAGTTATACCCATCGATCTCGTGTTCGTCTGCTACACCAGGCTAAGCGCCGATTTGACGTTGTTGTATTGTACGTCTTTTGACAGATTGTTCTGGTTCTGATTCTCATTCTTCGTCTTTTGGAAGGACAAGGAAGGTGCTACCATTTCTTCTGGCTTCTGCTGAGCCTCCCCGTACCCGTCCTGTTTGCTCTCACTCGTACGGACGTCGTCTTCCTCGTTGTTGGTACACATTGGAAGTCGGGCTCGGAAAGGAAACGGAATGTCCTCCTGCTGGCTGTCCTCCGCGGAGTTGTTTTGGTCCAGTGTGGGTTCCGAGTTATCAGATTCCGAGCTCGACGATATGGAGGACACAATGGAGTCTTTGTTCTCATTGGAACCGTTTCCTATCTTTTTGATTAACCAGTACATGCTGTTTTTACCCTAAAATAAAGATATGCGATATGTTGCACCAATTCTTTTTTTAAAATCTGAATGGAAAAGAAAATCTACTACAGCTGAGTGAAAGCATTTACTTCGACTAACATGATGTTTTGCTATTGGTGTGCACGTGCTTATTTGTGTGTGTATTTATTAATTTCTTAGTTTACAGTTATTGTGTTTATTTAATTGTTGGCAAATATATATATGCACACAGAAAAATCTGGATATCAATAAACCAGGTTTGGAAGAAATAGTCTCTGCAAATCTAGGTTTTGGAAGATGGATTTCTTACTTAAGACATACTAACATATTCATTAGTGACAATATCTATCACATCTTTTAAAAATGCAAAGGTTTCAAAAATCTGGAGGCGCACTGTTCGCGGTCTCTGAACGCTCTCGGTTGTCATGGATACTTACTAGTTTGTTTCTCTTCTTAAGGAAGTAATTTCCTGTCTTCTCAAGCGCTGTATATGTTCCATGACTGACATTGATTCTGTTGGCTGCAAAGATGATAGATTGACTTTTTGAAAGTAAACGAAAAGACATCCATGCTACGTGTTCCACGAGTTAATGGACTGAATTATCTCCCCTGTTTCATTTGTAAACGTACTCACCAGTGCTATAGAACATCATTCTGGCAGCGTTGTTAACCGTTTCTCCCACTACACAGTAACGAGGCATCACAGTATTGACAATGCCAGCAACACAGGGGCCTAGAGGAAAACTTCAAGAATAATTTAGGAATCAAACAAAATTGAAAAGTTTCTGAAAGTGTGTATTTGTTTTGTTCGATATACCTGTGTTTATTCCGATCCTGACTTGAACGATGCGATCTTCATTGACAATAAACTGCCGTTTACTGATCAGGTCTATTAACTGTAATGCGAAATTTGCCACCTCTGTCACGTGGTACTTATTCCTGTCTGGTAAACCTGGAATGGAAAAAAGAAAACTTGAATATGTTGTACATCATTATAAATTTCGTGAGACTTTAGTTTGCGAGGATGCAATAATGTATTCATTAAGGAGACATAACTTTCGCGAATCATTCTTCCCACTAAAATTTTCTTCTCTAAAGATGTATGTTATTTTCATATACAAACCTGACACAGCCATGAAACAGTCATTTAATGTTTCTAACTTGTACATATTGTAGGACTCTGACAGTTTGTCAATGGCTTCATAAAGAGTATTCAGCAACTCCACAATCTGTAGCGCCGAACAATCCAGAGACATTTTGTAGAAGCCGCATACATCGGACGCCATTACCGTGACAACTTTGAAGTATTCTGGTTTGATGTTTTTGCTATGCTTTACTTGGTCCGCAATAGGTTTTGGTATCATCTGGTACAGAAGAGAGTCGGTTTTGCTTTTTTCTTTTGCTAATTCTTTCGTCTTATCAATCAACGTCAAGGCATATTTATGGAAAACGGAAGTGACGTATTCCGTCATGTAGATAACAAAAGGACACATCAGTATGACGACTACGAGGAGGGTGGCACTGACTGCTAAATCGGTCTGGACGTTTTCGATTACGGTATCCAAAATGGCCAAAATTTCCTCTCCTAGATCTTGTTGTACATCTAGTAAGGTGTCGAGGTACATAGTCATATTGTCGAACCACCAACGGGCTTTCTGCATTTCTGGGAATGTGTTGTTGCCATCTTTCACGTTATGTAAGATTTCTGATCGGAAAGAATCTATAATGTCAGTCAAGTTGTTCCCGGCTTCGCTTACAACATACGAGTACAACAAACGAACACGATCTGAGTACAGCTGAGCGGTCTTGTAGTACGCTCGGAAGTTGTGTACTCGGCTGTAGTACATTTGGTAATAAAAATGATTTTCGAACCCGCCATTAGCATAAAACATTGTCCCTAAAGCTCTTTCTACACCCACGTCTTCCTTTGCGCTTGTCAATTTTTGATATGCAACAAGCGTTTTCCATACGACAGCGAATTTTGATTCGTTGATGGAATCGTACAACCAGACGATCACAACTTTGATGATGCGAGTGTAGAAGTCGATTTCATCCTGAATGTACACTTCAGATGGCGTTAATGATTGTCGTCTGCGATTAAGATGCTGTACCAAATTGGCGCGGGTTGAAAATTCCGTCCTATCGAGTTTATCCAAATTTCCTGGCCAAACCGGAAGTCTCGTGATAGCTTTGTCAGTTGCTATATACTCTGCGAGAAGAAATGTCTTGGTTTCTGGGCGGAGAGCACTGAGATACAAAACGCTCATATCTCGTTCCTTCTGCAAATGATGGACAAGCTTACCAAGTTCGACACTGTACACCAAAGCTTTCCTGGTCTGTTGATTACAAAACACAATCAAATGCAAAAAATACAGGTAGTTTTACGAAACATTCTAAATTGATTCAAAAGTTTATGTAAATTATGTACATCTGCAAAGTAAGAATAAAAATCTAGATGCATGCAGTGTGTACTCACCGCCTCGTTTTCGCTTTTGAGTGAGATAGTGTCCGAAAGCATATAGACACTATAGGACCAGACCCCTAGAACCGGTAACACCGTCAGGCATAGCATCTTTATCAATTGGATCTTCTTATCCGAATCAGTCAAGGGCGGGGCGTTGCAGCAGATACCTAGAAGAATGGCATTAATATAGCACCTAATTCTACATGGCGGGTTTGGAAACAGCTAAATGAAAAAAAATGAAGATTGAAAACGAGTACCTCTACTAAATGACGTGTGTTTGCTGGGGTTGTCTATTTCTGGTAAGAAGACCATCTTCCTTGTATCGTCATCCTCGTAGATATTCAGAGCTTTTAGTGTCGCCATGGTCGCCCTGGGATGTGACAATTTAGGCTTTTCGGAAGCCATCTACAATTACAAGAACATTTTCATCCTTAGAGTTTTGCGCCACAGTCTAACCATGATTCATGACCATAAACCAGGGTTGACAAAAAAGTGGTCAATATTAGTATTGACCGGGCCGGTGGTCAATACTGGTTAAAACCGGTCAATACTGGTCGATTATGGTCAATAGAAGATTTATTGGTCATTATTCTATATTATTGGTTATTTTTTAAAATGTTAAAGAATTATGATAATAAATACTATAATTCTTAACATGCATTTACAACACTTGCATGCAAATGAAATTAAATAATGCATAAGATTTTGTTCAATTGAGGGAAATACTCACTGTTAAAATCAGAAATTGTTTAACTTTTGTTCTAGCAAAGAGCAGGGTGGCAAGTCCCTATTTGTTTCTATATTTTCCTATAAACTTGAAAGTCCCTATATTTTCCATACAAGTCGTATTCATCAGGTGTCTGATTTGTCAGCCCGCGGGCTGACAATTTGTATTGGGCTAAAACTTCAAATGCGCTTGCGTAAATTGGTTCGGGAAACCTCGATTCTCAAATAGACTCCGTAATAAAGATGTCTTTGTAATACTATCACTTTCAAAATACGAAGAAAAAAAAAGAGAGAAAAAAGAATCCTTGTACTGGGACTTCCTCATACATTAAAAACATTTTAAAAAAATATATATATCATCGGGTATCGGGAATATCACTATTTACAATTGCACGAAAAATTTACACCTTTTTCACAAATATCTAATGATTGGTAATTTTTTATGCTGTCAACTTTCATTCATTATTTCATTAGTTAGTTTGCTTTCAACTGCATCTCCTTTCCAGTTATAATATTTTCTGACGTTTACATACGTAACCGTTTAAAACAACAACAAAACATAAAGCGTCTCTGGGCCTGACCAAGCAGAGGTTATGTATAGTGCTTTCTCGAACGTTCGGAATTTTTTTTTATATATATAGAAAATGCATAGTTCGCATGCTATTTTCCGTGTATGTTCCGTGTATGTCAGCAGTGAGACGTGTGGATTGGTCTATATCTGTAAAAGTCGCAAAAAAGATAACATTCTAAAAATTCCCGAGGGAGGGTGCGCCCTTATAAATCCACCACTGATTACCCCCCCCCCCCCCAAATAGAAAAATTCTATCTCTTCACTTAATACAGTCTACTGGCTGACTCTCTAAGCTTTTTTTCAAAAGCTAAACTTGTCTATTCATTTATCTGGAAATCCCATGACGATTTTACACGCTGCCATTTGGGGATTATTTGTTGTAATAACTTCGTATAAAATTGTTATTCTAATAATATTTCGTTGAATAATGAAAGAAGAATGTAACGCATTGATTACAGTTATTATTATTATTATTTATTCATTATCCTAACAATCTTTTATTCAGAACTTTTAACACATATTTTTGACAAAGAATCACTTCATCGAGACACTCAAACAAAGACTTTCCCCGGGAATTCATCTTCTGCGGCCGATATCACTCCTTAACACCCCCCCCCCCCTCCAGGTAAAGTTGGAACATTCTACATCATCTGATACTTTCTTCTACAGGGGTGATCAATATAAGTGTGACAGCGATAATGGACACGTGACATTTCAAGGAGAGGTCCCTAAAGGTTTCGTGAGCACCATTCAGGAGACAACTGGCGATCTTACAGACAAAATTTCCTTGATCAAAGACAACAAATCTATAAGGTAAAGCAACAATTCTGTAACATGGAAGATCCAAGACAGCCACGGCAGGCATTGTTTACTCGATATCCACACTACGAACGATCTTTCCATAATCTGTGGAGTGATTACAAATCTACCAATCTAATTCCACATAGTAATTAACTCAGTAAGTTACTAATTATTGGCGTTTAGATTATACCATGCCAGACACTATGCTAGCAACAATTCTCTACTTTGGAGCATCTCAGTAATAGCCATCATTAAGCAGCTAACAGTGTGTTTGTGAGGTGGGGGGGGGTGATTAGAGCGCCTTAAGAGAATTAAAGAGTACTATAGTATTACAAGACTCCATGTCAAAGCCATTGCTACAGATAAGAGGGAGATACCTAATGATATGTACATAAGCTTAAGGGAAGATTGCTAAACATTAACCAGCAGTGTTGATCCATCTATTGAAAGTAAATTGTGCCTTTTTTCAATAACCAATCTTCTATGCAGACGAACACCCTCAGACACGCATACAGCTCCCGGGGGTAAGAACATCCTCAGACACGCATACAGCCCCGGGGGGTAAGAACACCCCAGACACGCATACAGCCCCGGGGGGTAAGAACACCCTCAGACACGCATACATCCCCCGGGGGGTAAGAACACCCCCCAGACACGCATACAGCTCCCGGGGGGTAAGAACACCCGCAGACACGCATACAGCCCCCGGGGGTAAGAAATCCTCAGACACGCATACAGCTCCCGGGGGTAAGAACACCCTCAGACACGCATACAGCCCCCGGGGGGTAAGAACACCCCAGACACGCATACAGCCCCCGGGGGGTAAGAACACCCTCAGACACGCACACAGCCCCCGGGGGGATAAGAACACCCTCAGACACGCATACAGCCCCCGGGGGGGGATAAGAACACCCTCAGACACGCATACAGCCCCCGGGGGGTAATCGAAAGATTCCGATGAGTCAGGGATAAGTAAATGGAGCAAATAAGATTTACTTGTATATACGATACATAATGCAAAACAGTGCCACGAGATTTACAATTTTCTGACCCGAGTACCTTGTTTCCAAACAAACTATGAGATGTTTTAGTTACCATTTCTGAATACGAGATATTTTGGGCATCACTTCTGAATACTTGAGATGTAGGTGTGATAGATTTTGGTAACCATTGCTGAACGAAGGAGAAAATCAGTAAATGAACCATCTACGTGTATGAATATTGGAAGGCATTATTTTTGTTAATCCTATCTTTTACACCTAGTTAATGACATGAAATCAGTTCATAATAGATAACACACTATTTTGTTCATTTTTTAAAAATTTGAACAAGCGTACAGATATTGACATGAACTAAACCCAGTAAAAGATAAATTTTCATGTTTAATGTTAGGATGTACATGTACAGTGTATCATCTCGTGGTGACAATTTGATCTATGAAGGTACATCATCATATCTGGAAACTTATCCAATATCAGACACGACTATCCAATATCAGACACGACTTATCCAATATCAGACTCGACTTGTCTAATATCAGACATGACTGATCCAATATCAGACACGACTTATCCAATATCAGACACGACTTATCTAATATCAGACACGACTTATCCAATATCAGACTCGACTTGTCTAATATCAGACATGACTGATCCAATATCAGACACGACTTATCCAATATCAGACACGACTTATCCAATATCAGACACGACTTGTCTAATATCAGACACGACTTATCCAATATCAGACACGACTTACCCAATATCAGACACGACTGATCCAATATCAGACACGACTTATCCAACATCAGACACGACTGATCCAATATCAGACACGACTTATCCAACATCAGACACGACTTACCCAATATCAGACACGACTGATCCAATATCAGACACGACTGATCCAATATCAGACACGACTGATCCAATATCAGACACGACTTACCCAATATCAGACACGACTGATCCAATATCAGACACGACTTATCCAACATCAGACACGACTTACCCAATATCAGACACGACTGATCCAATATCAGACACGACTGATCCAATATCAGACACGACTTATCCAATATCAGACACGACTTTGTCTTATATCAGACACGACATATCCAATATCAGACACGATTATCCCGACTGACTTGGGGTAGAGGTACTGTGAACCGATTATCTTTGTAGAATGGTTTGGTACACATTATATAATTATAAACTCAATTAAATCAGCAACAAAATTCGTTTCCTTGTTGCTAGCTGAATTTTATTATTATAACACTTGAAAAATTTCCGCAGATATTTTAAGATAATTACTTCAAAAGGCTAATCAGATTGAATGGAATCTTGTACATTGTTTAATACATCCTTGAAAGAAGGAAGTTAAAAACCATTTTTAAAAAATGTTCTAAACAGAATCAAATTTCCCTCTCCATACATCTAGCCGGTAAATCGTTTCCTCGATCGTATTACATTTGCCAACGAATTTCATGTGCAAAACCACGAATTCTAAGGATCAAAGCATAATTGGTCTTTTCTCATCGAGTCGTTTCGAGAGTTGGTCTGGGATAAAATGACCTCCGGGAATTCTGATCTCTGGTCTATGTTGAAGACTAACTCTCTGAAACAGACCAGAGAGCTACAGTTCCACCTCTTATGAAACCGTCGAGTTACTGCGCAGGCTATTCTGCGCACGGAAGAGATGTTACTTCGTTGTACGGTTTAAATGTTTCCCCAATATGCTTGTATCCATACCTTGGTTTTCTAAGGGGTGGATCTGTAACTCTTTGGTGTGTTTCCAACAGCTACAGATCTACAGCTATGCTAACTTCTATGACCTAAAAACGATCCCATTGATTGTGGGTCAAATTACTTAATATTGTCAAAATCATTTTGATTGATTGATTATTAGTTATGTTTCGTCCCGTCGAGAATATTTTACTCATATTGAGACGTCACCATTGTCGGTCAAGGCTGCAAATCTAGACCTATGCTGCACTCGTGGCTTTTAGCAGTGAGTGTTCTTTTGCGTGCCACACCTGCTGCGACACGGGACCTCCGTTTTTAAGTCATATCCGAAAGACCCGTGATTCTCACAAGTCTTGGCGAAGGAGCAATCACTACCTATTTTCACGTCTTAGGTTTGACGGAGCCGAGTGCCGAGCACGGGGCTCGAACGCACGACCTCCCGATCACGAGGCAAGAGTTCTACCACTGATCCACCGCGACCGGTTATTGAAGCGTCTATATTTACTTCGAATATAATTCATTCTCACGCGTCCCCTGCTTTCCTTTCCATACAAATAAATTCTTATTTAACGTTCGGATCATTAAATTGGATTTTTGCAATAAACATTATTCTTAGAGTGTGTGTACTGCGAGTAGTCAGGTAGTTACAGGTAAGGAGGGGCGTGTGGGGGGTGGAGGTGAGGGGTACTCAATTTTCTACCCCGCCGGCCGCGTTAAACCTATATTAAACGTTTATCATGGGGAATGCCCGCTGCTTTTATTTATTTATTTTTTCATTTGTCATGTCGGTTAAAAGCTCTCTGGAGCTTGTGTTGTATTTGTTGCTTTTGCATACCGACTTTAAATAAATCTTATTCTATTCTATTCTATGTGCCATGAAGCAATGCATGAAACGAAAGTTAACGATCTTTCGGGTATGACTTCTGTAATTGAGGTTTCTTGTCACGGCAGGCCTTGCCGATAAAGAAACCTTACCCGCCATGCATTGATCAAGCTTCATGGCACAGCAAGTACAGCTGGTGATGTTACTATATGAATAAAGATTAAAAATATATTTGGATTTGTTTACAGCGAAGCTGAGAGTCTGAGAGCCTGGAGTGATGAGTGTATACGACGTCAGATTGATAGATATGGCTACTGGAGAGAGGGGAAAGTACAGAGTATCCTTCATATCAAATGGGTTACCTGTTGAGGGGAGGGGGTTACCTGTTGAGGGGAGGGGGACTCCGACTCGTGTTTCGACCTCGAGGACTACATGTTGGCTTAATCGATGAGAGTTGTAAAGGTTTTATATTCACATACCTACCTCTTACATTAACAATCATTCAGACATTTGTATTGGAGTATATAAACAATGGAAGCCAATAGTAATTCCGATTCATGAGTTACGTCATGATTTTTTTTATATTCCTATAGATTCATTATAATGCACGTACTTTCAGGGGTCGATATAGATATAGATAAATACATTTACAATGCATTTTAACAGCATAGCATGAATTTATTTACAGTTGTTGTATATCTTCTTAATTCATATCAGAATTCATAATGCTAGAAAACTTGGTGGCACCTTACTGCTGCCCGTGCGTCATGGATCTCAAAATGGGGACCAGACGTCAAATATCACGTGATGACTCGGAGACGAAAAAGAGGATGCTGGAAGAAAGATGGATGACTACAACTTCCGCTTCACTTGGCTTTCGGATGTGTGGCACCCAGGTACATCCTCTTCTTGAAATACAGTCATCAAGTTCAGTCATACGTACTGAGTTTGCTCATTTTTATATCGTTTTTATTAAATTTCGTTGTTGCGATTTTTTTTTATTTTTTTGAATTTGGGGTATTTTTATTTTATTTTTTGTATTTGTATTTTTTTTATCATTCAATGAATTTTTCACAGTTGTTTAAAAAAAAAATTTCTCTGCAGGTTTATAAAAACGACAGCAAAAGTTACATATCACATGACAAATACTTTGGACGTGGACTGGATAAAAATGGTGTTAGGGATGAGATGATGAATTTCTTCCACGACGGTTTATCGTTAAGAAAGGATGTAATAACGTCCATTATAACGAAGCTACGTCATATGCTTGTCGCGTTAGACACGCAACGTGCCTTCAAACTGTATTCGTGTTCACTTTTGATACTCTATGACGGCGATATTACTCCTGCCAGAGATGTGCAGAACAAACCTCTGTTAGACGTCCAAACCTGCATTAACGATGTTCGCCTGATTGACTTTGCAAATGCGATTGAAACTTCGAACTGCTCAAATGAAGACATCACATCCAAAGCAGGTATTCGCTTTGGCATAAAAAGCCTGATAACTATATTAGAGGAGTTTTTGTGAAAGAATACGACATTTTTCGCTCCATTCCTGTTAAAGGTGATATTTAGATTATTGCATTGATTTGATAAGAATTCCATATTTGTGCTTTTTACATACTTGGAACTATTTTGATAATTGCTGGTAATCAGGGTTTTTTTCACTTCATGAATAATTAAATAATTAACATTAAGTGCATATATAATTTATTGACATACAGTTTTAATTTTATAATCATACACTTTTTATTGTTCCTTATCAATTGAATCATAGTAGTTTTCGAGGCAATATGTACATTGGTTATACAACTCCCATATTTATTTCATTTTTAGGTCACTTGAGAAAACCCAGGTGACCTATTGCAAGCGATCTTCGTCTGGCGACGTCCGTCATGCATTAACAATTGAACATTTTTAACTTCTTGATAAGTACAATGTACTATTCCAATTCTTTTCAAATTTTGTATGAAGCATCTTTAGGGCAAGAGGGACAAAAATTGTAAATTTTAGGACTCTTGCCTTCATGGGGCCTTAGGAGCGGGGCAAAAAGTGACCAATTTTCAAAAATCTTTTTCTCTACAACCGCACATGTGTAAGAAAAACTAAATGCATAGTGATGTAGAGCAAGAAAACCTCTGCTTAAATTGTAAATTTTGTGATCCCCAGGGAAAGGGTTTTGATCCCCAGGGCAGGGCCAAACTTTGTACATAGTGTTTATATGTAAACATTTGAAAAGCGTCTTCTTTAATGCAATTGGTATTATTTTGAAACTAAATAGATATTTAGAATGAGACTTTCATCATAACTGTAAATTTCATGTCCCTGGGGCAGGGCTTTAGGTATTAGGGTGGGGTCAAAATGGTCAGTGATTAAATGTGTTAACAACTGAAATTTTTCTTCTTTTTGATCAGTATTATTCCAATTCTTATCAGATTTGATATGAAGCATCTTTGAGAAAAGGGGGGCTTTAAAAAATTATAAAACTTGGAACTTTTAAACCCCTGGGGCTTCAGGAACGGAACAAAACTGACTAAAATGCCAACTTTTGAAAAATATTCTCTACCCATACACATTCAGGAGAAAAACTAAAAACTTGGTTATAATGTCTATGAAATCCTCCACTAAAATGGCTCCTGGGTTAGTGATTCAGGTCCTAAGGTGAGGCCAATATGTCCATATAGTGAACATGCATTTAGGCTAGAAAATCTTCTACTCTACTTCCATATACATTTTAGAAAAACTAAGTGCATGTTTATGATGTCCATGAAGTTCTCTACCCAAATTGTGAATATCAATGTCCCTGGATCAGGAGTTGAGGTCCTAGGGTGGGGCCAATATGACCATTCTGTCACATGTATTACCAGGATTAGAAAATCGTTCTCTACGCCCATATATAATTTCAGAAAAAACTAAATGCATGATTATAATGTCGATGTATTCCCTCTATCAAAAGTTAGAATATTCCATGGCCCCATCGCAACATCGTCAGGCCTTAGGGTGGGGGGGGGGGGGGCAATATGGCCATACAGTGAGAATGTTTAGAATCTTCAAAATCTTCTTACATGTACCTATTCTGATATATATTTGAGAAAAACTAAATGCATGGCTATGCTGTCCATAAAGTGCTCTATATAAGTTGTGAAAATCATGGCCCTTATGTCACTTCCAGGGGTTCAGGTCCTAGGATGGGGTCAATTACTTTTATATACATTTGAGAAAAACAAAATGCTTGATTTTGATGTCCATGAAACCTACTTGAATTTCAAAATTCATGGTCCATGGGGTTGAGGAATGTAAAAATGATTTTTTTTTTGGCTTCAAACTTCCATTTTTATGTCCCTCGGAATCTTTGAGTTAGGAGCATATATTTTTTGGCCTGTCTATTCATCTGTTTGTCCTGCTGTCTGTCTGCAAAAAATTAACATTGGCCATAACTTTTGAATGGTAAGTGATAGGGGTTTCATATTTCACATGTATTCCCTTTGCACTGGGAGCAATTTTTTTTTTTTTTTTTTTTTGCCTCTTGACCCTTGAACTCTATTACCTACTTTTCGAAAACTTTAACATTGGCCATAACTTTTGAATGGTAAAGTTTAGTAAAGTATAGGGCTTAGTATTTAACATGTCAAGGTCCCTTTGACTGGTAGTGTGGTCGGGGGGGGGGGGGGGGTTCATTGTTTCACATACGCTTCTCCTTTCTTCTTGTGTATTTGAATTAGGAATCATTTGCATGTTTTGAACGATGGACAAAAGATTCCATACTGAGGCTTAATGTCAGACTTCCTGTATGGACTATGATACTCTGGTGAACGTTAAGGCCTGTGGGCCTCTTGTTTGTGATATATATGAAATTAAACAATTATACAAAAATGTATGTTAGACCTTATCTAACATCTTTTATCAATTATTTGTGTCTAAAATTCGCTGTTATATGCATTTGTCTAATATCATCGCTAATTTAATAAGATACTTTTCATTATGAACACGGTGCTATGGATATTTTTGAAACATATTAGAATTGTATTATTCGTACAAAAAACGTTTTTTAAACTGCTTTTATCTGATATTTAAGAAAATATTTTCTATGTGCGGTGCAATGTATTGTCACATGTATAGTGCTATATTTAGTATGCAATATACACATATCTTACAATTTAAAACCAGGTTTACGTATTTTTGTCTAAAACCATAGTACTGCAGTGTTTATAAGGGTCGTGAGACAACGCGCGTACCCAAAACGTTTTTAAACCGTATTTTTAATGATCGATTAATGATAGACATTGTATATAGTGTGTATACAGCGTTCTACTCGTTATGTAGCATAATATTTTATCAGTTTGTTATATAGGCATAAATTAGCATGGATAGCCTTTCAAGAGTACATGATTTTCCCCTTTCTCTCTTATACATGTAATGGATGACAAGACAAGTTCATTGAACATTATATTTTCAAAATTTAGTTTTGAACCTTTTTTAACAACGTTCTCTGTACTCAGTGGAGGCAGTACAATACATGTATTTACTTAAAATCTGACTAAAGACAACCGATTTTTTTTTCCATATAAAGGCNATTTACTTAAAATCTGACTAAAGACAACCGAATTTTTTTCATATAAAGGTAAAAGCCATTTCAATAACCTATCTATATTAAATTGTAAATATTGATATTGAATGAATAATTTGTAGGGGTTTTTTTTCTCTAAGATACTGACTGGACTTGCGTATTTTTTCTCTCATTCAATGCATTCATTTATTTCAGTTTATATGTTTCTTTTAGTCGTGTTCAGTTCATTTATTCACTCCAGTGATATTGAGTAATGTAGCCCTCTCCTTTTTTTCTAGGAGAGGGTTACAACTCCATAGGATCTCCGTAATGGTGCAAATGCGGGAGTGATTCACTCCCGCAACAATTCCAGTAATCATAATCATTTGCTGGACTTCTTTGCGTAAATAAAAAAAAAATTGCAACATATATATTTCAGTCTATAAATACGTAAATTGTCTAACCTGCAACTTACGATTTTTGAAGCTCTATCCGACCATTTTAAACAATTTCCATATACTGCAATTGGGCGCCATGTTGATGTTTAAAGCTGGATTTCCTGTTGTTCATATGCCCAATACATGTAAGTTAGTGTTTACATTTCGTACGAAGACAGAGCGATTTCGTCGGTATATCAAGTAAAAAAAAAAAAGAGATTAGCAAAGTGTAATTTTTTTTCTGCACCATTAACATTCTTTTCTTTGTCTGAATTGGCAATCAGTGGGAAAGTGTATTCGAACCATTTGGTTTTGGATTAGATCCACCGACGAGATCTCGCGATAACAAACATGGCGAAGCAGATGAATAATTTAGCATTGTGCACATAATATTTTTAGAAAAACACCTAAGTTAGACATGTACTAGCAAAATGTAGGTACCCAAATTGATGTGAACAACATTATAAACAAGTATACCGCGCTTATAACAGATTATTCAGCAAAAGTTTTTGCACCATTACGAAGATCCTATGGAATTGCATCCCTCTCCCGTGAACGTCAGAATTGAAAAAAAAAAATCGGAGAGGGTTACATTATTGCAGCTATGAGTAATGGACCTCTGCGCATGCTTTCTATGTTTCAGTTTACTTTTTATGGCAATAATAAATCTATAAATGTTATGTTAGATATTTTCTTCCTTTGATACTTTCCGATTTTATTTTGAAGTAAATCTCTCTCTCTCTCTCTCTCTCTCTCTCTCTCTCTCTCTCTCTCTCTCTCTCTCTCTCTCTCTCCATATGTACATTATTCTACGCTCTGTGTAATGTTATCACCAAGCTTCACGCCGCTCTGTCTCTAACATCCTGGTAAACTGTGATGAATTGATGAAATAATTACCATCCTTGAAGAGTGTGATGAATTAACGAAATATTTACCACCCACGTAAAGTATGATGACTATACAACATTCCTTTCTTATTATTTTAAGGACTTTTTTATATTATTTTTTTTAACTATCAATACTCACGTATAAATACAAATTCTTTTTCCGTAGCTATTTTTGAGGTACAAAAAATATTAAGTAGTTTTCAATAATGCCGTGGGTTCCGAACAACAATATTGCATGTTGGATCGTTGTGGTTACGTTTCTTGAACATCGCAAAGGTACATGTGAAGTGTGTTCTTAATGGGATAGTGTCACTCATTTTGTCAAAAAAAAATTAATGAATCAAAATGAGCCTATATGACTCATACAAGTGATTTTCTGTTAAAAATAACAGTTTTATGCATTTATCTGCATTTATTTCCAAATCTAAAACATTTATTATCTCTAAAATATGTCCCATTAATTGTTGGCTTCCTGGACAAAAATTCAATTTAATTCAATTCAATAAGGTCATTCCTATTGTAAGTTTTGAGGTACATACATGTACAGTCATTTCTAAATTGCAAAATATTATTCATATATCTTTTCGAAAGGAATATTAAGATGATTTGGGGTGAGAAAAAAAATTCACCAAAATGAGCGATACTATCCCTTTAACCCACAAAATCGATGATTCTAGATTAAGAACGTATTTTGATATAGAAATAGAGGACTATTTTTTCTGAAATCTGTTATAGTGTATGTATTTGTTGATAATAAATGATGTATATCGTTGGAAGTTATTCATTTATAAGAGAGAGAGAGATGAGAGAGAGAGAGAGAGAGGAGAGAGAGAGAGAGAGACGAGGAGAGAGCGAGAGAGAGAGAGAGAGAGAGAGACTCGTATTTCTAATGTGTGCTCACTCGCTGATTGTAAAAATCAAGTTTCTCAACAACAAAATATATATCCGAATCGTTATTTTCGGTGAATTATTGATTAATTAATAACGCAATTGATAAAAAACAGTTCACATTTGAAAACTACAGTGATGTACATTGTTTATGTTAAAAGCAAGACGAAAAAAAATTTCGATCAGCCTGCATTAAAGGACAAAAACTCGAGTTCATCATTATTTTACATTAGTATAGATTAAATTCATGATAATATTTTATATACAGCTAAACTTAAATGAATACATTGCATACACAGAATGGGACAAACTATGCGTCGTTAAGGTAATGTTGATCACGGATTCATTCCGCGTTGATTCGCAAGACGTGTCATTCGCGAATTCAAATACCCAGCGTTTATTTGTACTTTCTACAAATAAATCCACCATGGATAATCTCAAATTTATGTCTTTCTATGCGTGCCGTACACCAGAAACACTAATCAACTGTTTCCTTTTTCCATTGCCATCATATTTTATGTACGTGTGTAATTATAATTAGTTACCGTAGTTACCTGTAGCAAGCACGAGTATAAAATGGACAGGTTAATAGGTCGATAAAATCAATGACGGTGCAATGGGAGGTCACAATGTAGTGATAATCATAATAGTCATAGGCGCAGGAGCGGATCTATTCGCGGAATATAAGTTATTTTCAATTGTGTTCTCGCTAATTATTATATTTGCTAACCTATAAACGCGAAATAAAATCATCGCGAACAATAAGTGGTATTCAGTGATGTTAGTAATTGTAACATGCATGGTTTCCACTAATGACAAAAGAAAATATAGTTTTTCTATACAAATTTGACCTCGCCTCTGGTACATGTATGGCCAGGGATCTGTGTTTATGCAACTCTTGAATTTGTATTCCTTCCAGGAGTTCTTAGATTCTTCACTGTTCGTTATCTTCACATTCTCATGATACAATGTACCAATATTTCCCAAAATATAGAGACCATGCTCATACATTGAGCAGCACTCTTACCGATATAACGACAACGTTCTAATAGGGTGAGATTTTGCAAAAAAAAAAAAAATCCTTTTACTTTTTGTCTTATTATTTAATTGATACATAGCCGAATTATATTGATACATAATTAAAATGAGTTGAAGAAGCAAAAGACGATAAAACTCATTTAGTGATTTCTTTCCTCTCTCTCACCACAAATCATCTTTAGAATATTATAAAAAAATAAATGATTGATGTGAATCCACTTTGAAATGATAGCATGTTCATCAAAACTTGTAATTGGAGACATTTTTAAAATAAATTTTGTCCAGCACGCAAATACATGGGGTGTAAGTGAAAGATGTTTATCATTGCTTTAAATGAAGAAATAAATCCAGATAAACTCATAAAATTGCAATCATATAACTCCGAAAAAATGAACAAAATTACTTTTACTATTCCTTTGAGTATCGCAAATAAATAGTATGCAAGATATTGCACAAAGTTATTATACAGGTAAAACAATGTTTATAGATATTTAATGTTCGTGTACATCAGCAAAAAAGAAAAAAGAAAGACTTATCATGAAAGAATTATCACTAATCAGAATTTCAAAGTACACAGTTGTGTCTTGGTTATGTAGAGACATGGGTGTCTGATTTCTGTAAGATTTCTGTATAGATATGGCGTCCAGCCTCAGTTGGATTGCTCTGTTGATAACACAGTCGTCTGTTGCTTCGATATCTGATCCCTGTGTTTCAGGAGACGCCCAAAGGAACTCTATTGTAATGACCCCTCTGATGACGGCGATCAATAGAGGGCACAGCGATGCTAATAGTGTAAACTACCGTCTATCTATTTAGCGGATTTTGTCTGGAATACTCTAGCGCTTCACTGTTTTACACGTTTTCAGTTAACAATTGTATCATTTAGAATAGGGATTTTGTTTTTGTTTTTGGCGAAATTTTATCATCCAACAAAAAGCCAACATTTCTATCTAGCGCGCCAAAATAACCCGATATACGGTATTTATAGATTTATTGAAACACTTTTTCAACATTTTGTGAATACATTTTCATTCAAGGTTCTGAAAACTAACATTTTATAGCGTGTGAAAAATGTCCATGAGGTTAAGGAGAAGTTAAACATTAAAAGATCACGGTCTTACTCAGTATTCTTTACATTTTCTTTCCAGTATAAATTACGGAGGTCCTTTGGGGTGGGGGTGGGGGTGTTAAATTGAAATGAAAAAGGATTTGACTATTAAAAGAATGCGCTGACTTGTGACAGTTTCCTCAGGCTAAAAAGCATGACCTATATATAATGAACTGTTAATTCATATACCTATATATATAATTCATAGACTAAAACATGATTTAATGGCCCGTTCATTCATTAACTAAAGCATGACCTATATAATGAACTGTTTTAATTAACTACATGTACAACATGACTTGTATAATGGAACGTTGAAGGTTCATTCATTTACTAAAACATCACTTACATGTTGGACAGACCATTAACTATTTAAAGCATGGCCTATATAGCGGACCGTTCATTCGTTGTCAATGGATTCACGTCGACCCTGTCGTCAACTGCCGTGATTGATAATTTGGCTTCAAACGAAGGTATAAAATCGATCCTTACAGTGGTTAATCTATCTCTCTGTACACGATGCTTCATCAGCAAGGATACTGATACAGTCGATAATTGTAACCTCTACAGATATTTTAGTAGGCATGTATAAATTCTAAGACGGTTTCTGTCTCAACAATCGGTTTGAAGCGTTGCATTAATCGAGCAATGGCAAAAGAGAGGAGACGAGAGAGAGAGAGAAGAGAAGAGGAAAGAGAGAGAGGAGAGATATACAGTAATTCACAATTAAAAAATTAAACCAAATCGGTTTATATGTACATTATCAGAAATTGAATGCATATTAAACCCAAAACTACTTAAATTATTAGTCTGGTAACAGTGAAATACTTTTCGGTAAACAATAATAACCTTAACTAAGCTTGCAAGTTGCATATCAAAAAAC